>OU343221.1:348344792-348536165 GCA_910596185.1 Chrysanthemum makinoi | reverse complement strand
ATTTTTTAACATATTAACTTTGTCCTTAGGAATAACCATAGCCGCAAGATTCTATGATCACAAAGCCATTTTAACTACATTCCCAAACACCACAAAACTAAAGCACTACCAAGGAACAAGTAGAAATATTTAGGGTCTAGAATCAAGGTATTTCCATGAGGGTAGAACCATTCACTCATCCTTCCTTGAAAAACACAAAATTGAACTAGCCATTCAATTCGATTGTCTTCTTGACATTGATGAACCAATTTGTCCTAGGTTTGTGTTAGAGTTTTATGCTAGTGTGACCGCTTTAGTGATGAAGACGATGAGAATTTTGTCTTAGGTTTAGAATTAACCAAAACGACTACCCATTAGCCAATTTGCTCAAGCTAGGAATTCCCCAACCAGGGACTTGTCTCTACTCGATAAATGGTCACTCACGCTCTTGATGCAATCACGACCGCTCTACCCTACTAAACCCGCTTTACGACAAAGATGTCATCCAGTGGAACACCTTTTAACCCAAAAGGTAATACAACCCGAAAGCACGAAAGGAAAAAGATAAACCGAGATCCATATGGAATGGAGCTAATGAACTTAAGCCCATTTAAAAATGGGAGGAGCTACCAGAGCCAACGTAATAGCACCATAGAATAGGATCACATTAATGCCTTTGTCATATGCTCTACAACTTGTCCAATCTGACCATTCACTTAGCCTACTACATAGCTAGGAGAATGATTGATATTCCAACTCAAGGATCGGTTGCTCTTCCATACGGGATGCTTCTCACCCGCTCTCTATAGAAACTTCTAGACCAATACCACCAACACCGGGGATGCACCTTCACTATGAGCTCATCCCTCACATCTTTGTACCTTTGAATGATGCATGAGTTGCTAAGACAAAAGGCAAGAGAGCAAAACCTCCAACTCCATCATCATCATCATCATCATCAAATAGCTCCGAGGATGGTCTTCCAAGCTCTCGTTTTCCGCCCCATGAGTATTATGCGTCCTTCCCCGAAAGAAAATGAATCAAGAGTTCAGCAACTAAGGGAATGTTCAAGTGCCTTGGTAGGATGATGAACAAGATTTACAAGAAGTAGGACAAATAAGGGTACTTTTAAGGAGTTTGGAACAATGCATTATCTAACGTTTTGATGCGTTGTTTTATTATGTAGGATGATAATATAACTTGAAACAATGGTGAATGCTAACAATTTCTAGGGGGATAGGTATGCTATCAATTTTACCCATTTTCACTATAATATGAAAATCAATAAGCCTTGCTCAAAATACATGCTCCACTATGTTTATATATATATGTTATCCGCTTTCTAACTACAAATGTTTAGTATAACATGATTTGAGAAGAATTTGTGCTCGAAAAGTCCCCGACACCAAAAACGAACTCTGTCCATTTTTCTCACTCACGGACGACGGCACCATAAATTTGGCACCGCCCCATATAATTGGTACCGCCACTGTATGTGTGCGGACCGACGGCACCACTTTTTAGGTTCCCGTGTAAGTTTTGGTGCCGTGGATCCTCTGTGCAATTTTAATTTCGACTATTTCGTGATTCCAAACTACCATTCAATGCCTATAAATCAATCCTAAATTGCTTATACTCTTATTAGAACTAGTATAATTCCTTAGGAATATAAGAAATCCATTTCCCACCAAAATTCAAAAATCCACCCAAGGAGAGCTTTTGCATAAAGGAAGGAACCAAATTTTGGTACCTTCACCGATGGATGATCCTAATATTAGAAATTCCACTCACTAGAACACATTTATTGCAAATCTTTTCTTCTTCACTCCATCACTCTTGAATGACTTGACTTGGGTGATATGACTAGCATTCAACCCACTACAAATCATTAGAACCTCATCTCTTCAATGGCTTAACATCAAATCAAACACATTTCTCCATGATTTTTCACTTCTATAAATTGAGAGGTTTTACCATGATCATCCTCACACCTTCTTCATTCTTATTATCATCTAGCAAAGAAAAACCAAAGTCAAAAATGACAAAATCTTCTCCAAAACCTTGCAAAAGACCGCCAATTAGTGTGAGGCCTTGTTGCTTCGTTAACCTTAGCTCCTCATCCGAGTCTTCTCCGCTCACAATCTCATCTCCCATCCGAGATGATACAAACCTTACCTTAGCCACACCTACTCAATCACATATTGTGATCACCACTCCACCACCAACAAAAACACCAACTTCACCTCCACCGGCACCCATCCAAACATCCAAAACACCTTCACCACCTTCACCAAGGTCTCCAACTCTCATTCCTATTGAGTTGTTTTCCACTCCACCAACCTCCCCGAATCCTTTCTTGGAGGACTTGAATTACTTGCCTCCTAGGCCAAATCATCCACCACCATTGCCATCCTTTGGCTCAATTGAGCGGATGGCTCATAAGTCACCTCGGTCATCCCTTGACCCAAACGCCCCATTAGGGCCTAAACCTCTTTTCTTCCACCCCATTCACAAAGACATTCATGGTCCTTTGTATGGGGATCATTCACTCCCCACATCAATGTCCCCTCATCTTGAGGACATTGAGGAGTGTATATGGGATGCCAATCCCACTAGAGAGGAGATTCAAACCGAACTCCACAACCTCCACCAACTCAAAGGCATGGTGGACTCTCACTTGAGTGAGACAATGCAAATGCAAAGTGCTTTGCTTGCTTCCATCATGACCACCCCAACATTTCCCACCAACACCACACATCTACCATTCCACCACCACAACCTCCCCAAACATACTACCCCTCTAGGCATGGTTGCTCCACTTAGAGCAAACGCCCAAACCGTTGATAGGACCGGGTTATGGTCCTTGACTTTCAAGAAGAAATTCATCCTCAATCATATCCTTGAGCGTCTCAACGCTCTTTTTCATCCACCATCAAATTAGGATGGTTATAGTTTAGCATTTCTAGTTTTCTCTTCTTAGGATAATTTTTTTTTCTTTCTTGTACTAAAACACATCATTGTGTTCCCATTTCATGATCTTTATTCATGAACATTTTTAACTAATGAATGGTGTTTTTATGTCTTGGTCCTTTACATAGTGTTTGGAAATGCTTGTGAATGATCATTATTACTAACATTTTTTGTAGCTTTATTTTCACAATCCATGTATCTTCCCATTATGCACCCATTTGGGAAATCGGGGAGATACGGCTCTGGCTATTACATTCCGCATCGCCTCTACTATTTGTTGAGACAAAAAGGGGGAGAAAATATAGAACTTGATCACATTTTGACTTAAAAGTCAAATCACATACTTTGACTTCTTCAAAAGTCAACATCATACATCAACTAGTGAACACTTTGACTTTCATAAATAGTCAAACATCATACAATTGCATTATCTTTCTCTTTTCAAGTTCTAAAACTAATATTTTTATAACTCTTGCACAAACTTTGTATCTTTTATAAAAATAAATTTATATTTTGTCCTCAACAAAAAGGGGGAGATTGTTAATGAAGCTATTTCATCACAAAAACCGTTTAGAAACATCTTTGGGCATTATCATTTTACGAGTAATCCTAACGTAGCAAAACCCTAAACTACGCGTAAGGTTATCCTTGGTTTGATCTTGTTTTGGTTTCATCCGTTTCTTGCTTCAAGCTAAAATACGTCGAATTTGGATATCTTTTGCACTGTGATAGTGTAAAAGATCATTTGGGCAAAACCTAAATACCATATAAGATAAAGCTTACTGTAGAAATCCTATGCATAAGATTTATCTTACGCCTAAGCCTAGTCTTACGCATAAGATAATCCTACGCCTAACTTTCTGCGCCTAACTTTGTGTCACAGTATAACTTTAGCGTTTTTCAACTTACGCGAAGCTAAATCTACGTAACTCTTGATTGTTATGCGTAACTTTGTTTTTACGCATAAGTGCTACTTGGCTATTGTGATTTCTACGCCTAAGGATACTTCATCAACAAAGGTTCATTCGACTACAAAGATCCATTTTTACCAACACAAGTTTATCAACATTGCTAATACAAATATCGTCATTAAACGTTATTTATATTTTTGATCTTTACCTAAGTTTTGTTAACGACAAAAGTAAATTTAATTTGTATAAAAGCTTAAAGCTTGTCAAGTTTAATAGATATTAAAACAAGCTTTTTCAAACAATATATTCATCATTCAAGCATTTACATTTATGATTAGTAACATCTTGATATAACTCTAATCATTATGTATGATAGTAGTTTTTAGAATGTGTTAGGTTCTCAAAACCAAACACTACTTAAGTACTTGCATATTTCTAAAAATAGAAATACAACATATGACATCATGTGATGCATCATGGAAATCATTGGAAGATTTCATTAGATATTTTGTGTGGATTTGTACTCTTCATATCTTGCACAATCTCACTTAGATAGAGTTGACTTTAGCAATGATTTGATATCTTGATCACAGACCGGCGGTACTTCAATTAGGTAATACGGCGGAACCCTTTTTAAGGGTTCCACGGTCCGTGGACGCTCCTGTCCATTTTGGCTATAAATAGCAATGCCAAGCCAAGTAGTTTTTCCATCCCTTTCTAACATACCTCTACATATGTTCTCTCTAACCTTTCTAAACGTTTCATATATTAGTGATCTTTTGTAGCAAAGAAGATCAAGTCACATTCAAGCTTCAAACGAAGTTGGAAGTGTTTGTTTAGTGTTGTATGATCTTGTGTTGATTCATACTTCATTGTTGTATTAAACCATCATAATCTTGTGTGTGTGAGTGGTTAGTATTTTAGTCCTTAAAATACGTTGTGTGTGGGAGTGGTTGTACCCTTGGAAAGAACTCGACATCTAGCTTAGCGTCGGAAATAGTGTGTTTAAGTGTAAAGGTTTTCTCGCCGGTGAAAGGGAGCTTGTTGACTAGTGAAGTTAAATTCTGGTGAGACCGAGGAGTGGAAGGGTGGGCAAGGAAAAAGAGTCCTTGTAGACCGAACCACCATAAACAACTTGTTGTGGTTTGATCATTTCTTTCCTTATTTTTCTTTTACATATTGCTTGCATATCATTAACATATTCTAAGATCAATATCAATTGATTCCACAATAAGTTTCAAAACAAAGTTTTTAATTGGTAAACTATTCAACCCCCTTCTAGTTTTCTACAAACATGTCCACCACCATACTCTAACTATTTCCCTTACACTTATTCTCAACGTCAACAACAACTAACCCACAACATCAACAATGGAATCAACAACAAGCAATTTATCAACAACAATTTAATCAACAACATACTCCACAACTTGCTGCAATTCCACAACCTCAAATGGTTCAACAACCACCAAGTCTTCAAGTTCAACCCTACACAAACGAATTCAATCAACATCCATCAAGGAACACTCTGAAGGAACCCACTTGGTTTGCAAAGATGTGTGAAGCTTTAAGTAGCCAACAATCAACCATGAGGTGGATCACTAGATAGACCTCCAATGCTCACTCTAGGAAACTACGATCAATAGGTGATAAGGTTCTTTAGATTTTGTGATCGAAGAAGCCACATGGAAAGTTCTTAAAGAAGGTTATCTTGGAAGGTCCATTTGAGATGCTTATTGTCATTGTACCCGGAGATCCAAATGCTATTCCACCAAGAGATGAACAAACAAACATTGCTATTTGCGTGAATCCCTGGAACCACACTATGAAGGCATGAACTTGCAATGCAATATATCCTCTTAGGATTACCTAACCCAATTATTCGAAGTGTTGATGCTCAAAAGACCGCAAAGGAAATGTGGGATCATATTCATCTTCTTATGGAAGGATCTGTACTCAATGAGGAGGATTTGGAATCCAAAATTTACTTGGCTTATGAACACTTCATGATTGAACCTAGAGACACTAGAGTCTTATCATCATCGTTTTTGGACATCATCTATGATTTGGATAAACACAACATCATCATGCCAAGAATTGAATACTAAGTTCCTGAGTAGTCTTGGTCTTGAATGGGAGAAGTATGTCATTTTTCTCCGTCAAGCGAAGAATTTGCATCATTCTACATATGGATTGTTGTGCGATTACTTGAAGCCTCATGAAAAGGAAGTTGATAGGGAAAGGATTCTCTGTGCTCAAATTGCTCCACCGACACATCCGGAAAATCAACAACTTGCCTTATATGCTCAAAATAGTTATTCTCCTCAACCAACAACTCAACCAACTGCTACAATTACACCATATGATCCTTCACAGACTCAATCTCAACAAACTCAATTGGTTCCATACAACAACAACAACAATGCTCGCAACTTGTCGTGAAGCTAATGAGGAATCGATCCGTTCAGCAATGCAGCAAGGATTTGCTATGATTGCTAATGCCTTTAGTGTTATACAAACAAGAACAACCGTATTCGCCTCATCTAATACAAGGAATCAAGCTATTGTGAACAATGGACGAGTTGAAGTTCGAATCGTGGGTTGGTGGTTGTGGACGGTGGTCAAGGGTTTAATGCTGTGGGTAGGAATAACAATCGAGCTCAAGTGGTGGAACAGGGAAATGCTCAAATGGGTTGAATGGTCTTCGATGCTACAACTGCAATGAGAAGGGACACCTGGCTAATGCATGCCTAAAGCCAAGGACAAGGGGTGCTATTATCACAAAGAGGCTCTTCTTTTGCTCTTAAGGATGAAGTGGTGGAACTCTCACAGAAAAGAACGAGCTTTATGGCAAATGCATCAGATGAGGATATGGAGGACTTGCGGCCAATGCGCCGTTATGTTGATGGCTAATATGCATGAGTTACACATGAGTGACACAGGCCCAGTATATAACACTGATGGCTTGTCTCGGTACCGAACAAACCATATTTATCTCGATCTCATATCTCCGCCAACATCTGAATCCAAGAAGGCTCAAAATGTTCAAAATGAGTCGTCCACATCTCATTCCGACGATTTTCAACTAGACACCGTAGTTATATTTGACGATCAAGATGACCAAACGGTTTCCCTTGATAAGAAAATTGACTTCGTGGTTATACTTGAGGATCTCAGTAATGATCATGTTGAGACTCACGTTGAACAAGCCAAAATTTTGCCTCATCCGTGACTTTGCTCGTTTAATACAAGACCATCGGACCATAGTGGAAAATGTCATCATGCCATTAATCAGGACTTGAAAAGCAAAATGCAATGCTAACCAAGGATTTTGAATGTTTACAAAAGCAACTCAACTTTTTCAAAACTCAAGAAAAAGTTGAAAACGGTTTTGAAGCGCCTTTGCCAAATCTCATCAAAGCGAAAAATATTTAGAGACAGATGTGATCAAGCCGCTTCGAAGAATGCTTTGTTATGCGAAATAGAACAATGAAACATAAACATAAAAGCAAATTAACGCTCTCACCGTGGAAAACCAAAAGCTAATTTGAGTTGTTAACTTGTCAAAAACAGTTCTCTGCATACAAAAAGCATTCAACGAAACGAATAGATGATCATCTTGAAGAAATCATCGGCTTACAAAACAAACTTAAAGAGTTTAAAACAATTGTTTACAAACATGGTGAGTCGGTCACAGCCATTGAAAAGTTTACTTTAAAACCCAATCCAAATGGATATGGACCGAATCTTGCTGATTACAAACCTAAGCTTTCAACCAAAGCATTCAAACCAAATCCTGAAGTTTCCAGGGCAGAATATAAAATTGATAATTCTGTTATGAGTGTTGTTGAATATCATCGTCAAGAGGAATTAGATGCACAAGACGAGAGTCGATCAAAATTAGAAAAAGTTGTTTACAACAAACCTTTTAACTATTCAAAAGCGGTCACTTTCGTCACACCAACGGATTCTTCTAACACACCAAGGATTATCATAAAACCGTCTGAGTCTTCTAATGACAATCCCAAACCAGATTATGCACAAACATATGGTCCTTTACCTTCCATCAGTGAAGTAAACTCAAAAACTGAAAATCGCAAAATTCTTCGATATTTTGACCTTTTCATGGCTGACCTCAAAACTTTACAACACGAGATAGAATATCATTCTGAAATCAAAGTTCAACATTTTCAATCACTCTGGCGAGAACAAAGAGACATTTTTCACAAAAATCTTTTACCAAATGTTAAAAATTTGAAAAGTTGTGCATTGTCTTGGGAAAGGGACTTTCATAAGGAACTTGGGTTAATGAAGGTCATTTTAGAAAAGCGAAACATCTATTTCTAATACTAAACTCAAAAAGAAAATGTTGAGAAAAGATGTTGATCGACTCTTGGAAGATGTCATCTGTGCTGATGTCCATAATGTTGTGCTATTGAATTCTTTGTCATATGCATGTGATTATATCTCTGCCGATATGTTGTTTCTATGGTAAATGTTGAGAACGATAATGTGCTTCAGACGAGTCCAAAGTTGAAAACAAACGATTGTCAAGCGAACTTTCAAATGCAATACGCCGTCTTAATTGGTGTCCAAAAAGATATTCAATGATCAACAACTTGATCTGATCCCAAGCGATCAAAACGTCAAATCTCAAAATATGAACAAGAACTTGTAAAAGTTAAAAAGGAATATGGTGTCATATTTGATTTACTCAAAAAGACTCGTGATGAAGCATCAAATGAACTTGATCATTATCTTGCACACACTAACGAAGTTATGCATTTTTCTGGAAATATTCGGTCTGAAAATCAAGATCTGATTCACACTATCTTTAAGTTAAGAGAAATGTTAGGAAAGTATGAACAACTTCCGCCTACCGTGATTAAGAGAATAGCCCCAGTAACACTTAGTAATAGTGAACCTAGAATCCTCGCTGCCAAATCACAAGTTGCTAACGTGCTTCCTTCTACTAAAACAGAATAGTTGCTTTTTTCCAAACGTCCGTCAAGACAGCCTAGGAGCACTACATGAAGAATAGGAAGTTACGACCTAAGATCAAAAAGAATGCTAAAGTAGAAGAACACCCTAGACTATGAATAAGACTTACGTTGCTTCCACTATAATATTATGCTGGCACATGTAATAGAAAGAGTGATGTAACGAATGCTAAACCTTTAAGCACTTTTAATATTCAGTCTGATGCACCTTGTGTTATTTGTCGTAAAAGTATGAATTCTGATTGTCATGATAAATGTTATAAAGCTATCATCTCTAAGGAATCCTAAGAACCGGAATACCTCTAGGCCCACTAATCTTTCTAAGTCTGGCTTGTAGACTCTCTTTAGATTCTAAGAAACGCTTTGTTGTCCCTCAGCTCCGGTTTACCTCCTGAATGTAGTACACCTAGTGCATTCACTAAGACTAAAGCAAATACTAGTTGGAGATGGCAGAAATGGATATATAACATACTAGGATTTAGATGGATACCTAAAGCTATCGATGTGTGTATGTCTACTATAATACTCGGAACCTAAACTCTAACATTTGGGTTCCATCTACTTCTATTCCATCTGTATTAGATGCTGTGTGTAATGCGCGGGTGATCAGATCATTCTCTGATTGTTGATAGCGGATGTTCCGACACATACGAGGCAACCTTAAAGCTGTTATCAAACTTTATTGCAAAGTTCATTGGCACTGTCAGGTTCGGGAATGATCACTTCAGCGACTATCATGGGCTGGAGACTATGTCAATGGGAATATCGAAATTAGCGAGGGTTTATTATGTGGAAGGCCTCGGTCACATCATTTTCAGTAGGCCAATTTTGTGATGGAGATTTGGAGGTTGCTTTCAGGGAGAAAACTTGTTTCATTCGTGATCTACAAGGAAGCGACCTTATACGCTCGCGTAATTCAAGTCTTTACACTATCTCTATGCAAGACATGGTTGCTTTTTCTCCCATCTGCTTACTTTCAAAGGCAACATCAACAAAATCTGGCTATGGCACCGTCGTCTCTCACATCTAAACTTTCAAACCATCACCAACCTTTCTTGACACAAACTAGTTGAAGGACTCCCGCGGTTTGGTATTCTAAAGATCACCTTTGCTCAGCTTGTGAACAAGGCAAAAGCACTCGTGCTCATTTTCCTTCAAGGTGGAACACAACTCTCAGCATGTGCTTCATCTTCTTCACATGGATTTGTGTGGCCCGATCTTGGCGTGCAAGCGATCAATGGCAAAGCTACATCTTAGTAATTGTTGATGACTATTCACGATGGACTTGGGTCTACTTTCTTTGAAGCAAAGATCAAGCTGATGATCATCACCTTTCTCACGAAAATACAAGTTGACTCTGAAACAGTTCGACAAATCGAGCAGAGAGGCAGCGAATTTGTTAACCAAACTCTTCGTGAATTTTATGAGAAAGTGGGAATTGACATCGGACATCTATTGCACGCGTACACGAGAACAAAGCGAGTTGTTGAAAGACGAAACCGAGCGTTGGTGGAAGGCTGCAAGAACAATGTTAATCAATGCTAAACTTCAGATTACTTATGGGCAAAGGCGTATCTCTGCATGCTATACTCAAAACCGTTCTATGATTACAAAACGCCACAACAAAACACCTTTTGAGATTGTCCACAACAGAAAACCGAATCTCAAACACTTCCATGTATTTGGATCTCTCTGCTATCCGAATAATGATCGTGATGACTTTGGAAAGCTCAAAGACAAAGCTGACATTGGAGTCTTTATAGGATATTGTGATAATTCTAAAGGCTTCCAAATCTGGAATCGTCGAACAAATGAGGTTATGGAAACGATTCATACTCATTTTGATGAACTTACGGAAATGGCTTACGAGTATACGACTTGGAACCCGGACACAACCGCTTAAACTTCCCCCAAACCCCATCATCAAGTGAACAAAGCCCCGACTTACTCGTCAACAAATGGAAAGGTTATTTGCTCTCATTGTTCGGTGGCGATATTGATGAAAGTGCTCGGTGTATCCGCATTGCTTTCCATTTGCTCAACCGATCATACTCTTATACCTGATACACCTACTACAACAACTACGGTTGCAGAAGCACCACCAGTTGACTCCAACACAATAGTTGAACAAACCGCTTCCAACAATGATGAACCGGCTGATGATGTTCTGAATGAAGTACCCCACCTGTAGATTTTGATCCAAATGCGTTCTTTAACCCGTTTGCTAATGAGACTCTGCACGGATGTCGCGGAATCTTCAAAAAGCCATTTGAATCCTCAAAATCTGCACAATGTATACCAACATCAACCCTCCACACATAGATGGACAAAGACCATCCTCTGGAAAATATTATTGGCAACCCGAATCAACCCGTCGTTACAAGACAACGTCTTCACTCAGATGGTGAACATTGCATTTATGCACTCTTGTCCAATCGAACCTAAAACATCAAAGACGCAATGACAAAAGACAAGTGGATTGAATCCATGCAAGAAGAACTCAACCAATTTAAACGTCTTGAAGTATGGGGCTGGTTGAAAGACCAACGAGGGTACGTCATTGGTCTCAAATGGATTTGGAAAAACAAATTGGATGCTTTGAAGGAAAATCGAAACAAGTCACGTCTAGTTGCTAAGGGTTATCGTCTGAAGAGGGATAGACTTTGAAGAATCTTTTGCTCCGTTGCTGTCTTGAGGTTTGTTCGGATATTTCTCGTTGTTGGCTCATATGAATATGACGGTCTATCGGATGGATGTCAAAACTGCGTTTCTCAATGGACAACTTAAAGAAACGGTTTATGTCACCAACGGATGGATTCGTTGATCCTGAGTTTCGAATCACGTCTACAAACTGAACAAAGCTCTGTATGGTCTCAAACAAGCTCCTCGGGCATGGTGCGATTAAGCTATCATCTTTCCTCATTGCTAATAATTTCACCAAAGGGTTGGTTGACCCAACTCTTTTTATACAATATCACGGGGCACATATCTTAATTGTTCAAATTTACGTGGATGACATCATTTTTGGGTCTACACATAAAAAGTTTTCAATAACTTTTGCAAAACTAATGAAGAAAATTTTTGAAATATCCATGATGGGTGAACTCACGTTCTTTCTCGGACTGCAAGTTCATCAATCCCCCCGTGGTATTTTCTTGAGTCAGTCCAAATATGCCCTTGAATTACTACACAAATTTGGAATGCAAAACTGTGACACCTATGCCACACCAATGGCTCATACCAAGAAGCTAGACTGATTTACATGGGAAATTGGTGGACCCTACAAAATACCGTAGTATTATTGGGTCTCTTATGTATCTAACAGCTATCAGGCCTGATATTGTCTTTTGCCGATACTCTTTTTATAAATATTTTCAAAAACAAAATATAAAATTTGATAAAACAACAAAAATATTCTACTATCTATTTTCTTTCAACATTGCAAGTACATCTCTTCCCGACAACACTATAATCTTTTAAAATTCAGATTATTTTCCGATCAAGTGTTGAGGGGGAAAAATAAATCTTCTTGTTTCAAAACATCGTGTACTTGCATGTTACTCTATTACGGTTGTTTCTTTTATCAATGGTGGTAACCACGGTTAACCGGCACTCCTGGGACTAAAATTTATAACCTTTCATCATTTATTAAGTCGAGGGGGAGTGTCGTCAATGTTTCTTTCTTAAAATCTTCGTTTGGTAACCAAAATGGAAGTTAAATGGCTTTGTATGAAAAAAGGAAAAGGTGGAGGGACCAAAACTGCCAAAAGTTGAAAGTCATTTTAATAAAACTCTTTCCACCTAACATTTCACTTCACATTTATTACTCCTAACCAACTAATCCTACGCATAGAAATCATTCAAGAAATCTGAAGTTTTGATCAAAAATCTGTAGGTGTTTTTGCGTTTGTAACACGTTTTTAAACATTGGTTTTGATTTTCAAACGAATCTAACGGTTAAAATTACGTGTATGGTTGATTTTGTGTTATACGTATACGTAAGAACACATGATCATACTTATGTGTTTGAGGTTAAGATAAATGGGTCAAAACGGTTCTTTAACATCAAGAATACTATTGTTATCCTCTGAATCCACCCAAAAACACAAAATGATGGTTTTTCAAAATGAGGGTTCTTGAGTCGAATTGGGTGTTTTCAAATGTGAAGGTTTTTGGTCAAATAGATTGTTGTGTGATGTTTATATCATGTTAAATTAATGTTATCCAGGCCCTATAACAACCCAGAAACACTAATTAAGTAAAATTAGAAATTAGGGTTTAATGTTCTTGAGTTTGGGTATTTTGATTCACCACCGAATTGGATGTTAAAACTTGGTTATTAGACTCTCACAACACCTAAGACCAACCAGAAAAATTTTGGTGCAATTTCCAGGGTTAGAAATCTTATCGTAATTCATAACCCTTAGGGTTTTGACCTACGCGTATGTGTTTCTACGCGTAAAATGCTTAACATGTTTTCATGCCTAATCTGTCATTTAATATGACTATGCATGTTAAGATTGCTGATTTGATGATTTTATTTCAGGCTTGCTACGCTTAAAATTCAGAATCAAGGTCATTTGAATCTCACGCATAAGGATCACCTTACGCCTAGAAAGTTATGCGTAAGAGAAATCCTACGCGTAACTATTACGCGTAAGGTTCTACAATGGGACTCCAGCGTATCCTGTGAAGGATATGCGTAAAATGACTCTACGCGCATAAGGTCTACTCTTCACGAGTAAGCCTTACGCGCGTAAGGTCTTATATACGCGTAGCCTACGCTTAAGTTTCCCACGCCGTTCCTTTTCCTACGCGTAACATTTCTTACGCCAGTAAGTAAGGATCCTACGCATGCTTGCGCTACTGAATATACTTCTTCGTTTCGCGTAACTTTATCATTTCTACGCCTAAGCCTGGATTGACCTTAATTTTGAATTGTTACGCGTACAATCTTGTAAATAAACCAATCATATCGTCACGAAACCAATAATGTCACTAATATACTTAGCGTTTGATATATTTGTGAACTATAAGTGATAACATAAACTTTAAAACTTAAAGTTAACTAACTCACGAAACATTTCACGACGTCATTGGACAATTGGACAAAAAAGTGACTTAGGACTCGTAACAATCATTAGCACTGTACATTCAATAATTAGACAATATAAACCTTCTGTTGACTAACATTATGTCTCTCGATATGTTGGTTCTTTTGGCTAATGTTATTTCGGATCACGACATGGTCGCCAAATGAATGTGGATGCACCAGAAGTTCTCACAATTGTTGACATCTTCCCCAATGGCTATCCTAGAAAGATTGGAAAGAACAACCTTAGGGTTGACTTTGAAACCCTCACATGCTCCGAATCTTCTTGTCTCATTGCTGTGGATATTCTAAGGAATCATCCCTACCAGAACATTCTCTCACACTCTGCTGATTATTCCAGTACCAAACATACATTCACAATTCGGAATTCAATGCACGAGGATCACAGAGTCAAAGTGCATGTGACAAGTGACACTTAATCACAAACAAGTCACTATCACTCCTACAGACTTACGGGCTGTACTTATCATTCGACATCGTGCCCTCGACTTCTTTGCCACACCTCTTGAAGAGACAGTTACGCATTTCTACTTGATATTGGCTATGATGAAGCGTCAGGAATTATTAACAAGCACTCTTACGTGGAGCTTAAGAACATTCCTCAACCGTGGAGAACCCTCTACATCATCGTCACTAAGTCTGTCTCGGTCGTGAGTGGCTATGAGCATCCCAAGCTCATGGAACCGCAAGTCTTCGGTCATTGATCAATAAGAAGGACATTGAAATCGAAGCACTGATATGGGATGACATGATGACATTTCACAAAAGCTTGGCTCAAAGATTCCCTATGTCGGACACAAAGCTTTTGATCCGAGAGCACTTGGACTTAACTCGATATTCCCAAGAGGCTCAATGACCCTGACAATCACGACGTATTGTCCGAACCTATCCTTTCTATCGAGAATCAGGAATCGACAACAAAGAAACAAGGTGCCGTCTTGACCGATCACCTTCGAAAAAATGAAATCAAAAGCTTGAAACATACACAAGGTATCAAGTAGCAGTACGAGAAGGCAAAGTTGGTCATCTCGATGAAAAGCCTTCCGGAACTCCTACTCGGAGAACCAGAAGAGGAAGTGCTGGAAGTGCAATAAGCACAGAGAGTCAAAGGAAGGTCCCAAAGAGGAAACCTACTCCAAAGAAGAAAGTTCCCTCCAAGGATGCTGCTCCTATTCCTACACACGAACCACAAAGAAAGCTCTTGGGCGAAAGCTCGAAGATACACAATCAGACGAGGAGGTCCACTACTCTGAATGCAAAGGATGGCACTCCATCCCGAGCACCAAAACCTCTAGTCCAATATTCGAACATGGAAAAGGAAAGACTTCTGTACTTGTGCCATATGATGAAAGCTCAGAAAGTGATGAAGAGCAACTGGATAAATCAGACAGGAAGAATTTCAAATTTTCGACTTCAACACGCTGCACAACAATTTGCTCAAGAACAAATGGGTGGCCCGGAAGGTCAAGTGGTGCGGCTCTCAACCTTCACAGATCCCGATGCGGTTAATCAACCCGATAAGGGATCGGTGCCACCACTGGTACAACAACAGACACTTGTCGAAGATACTCTTGAGTATGATTTTGAAGAACCGAATCGAGAAACTAGAAGGTAAAAGCGATGAAGAAGCGCGACCAAAGCCAAAGTGAAACAAGCTAAGAGTCTGCAATGAAGAAGATGTTGAGTATGATACGTTTCTTCTAGATAGTCCTGCAAGATCAAAGGAAGAAACTTCTGAACCACCAAAGGACCCGAGTCTCCTCATCATCATCATCATCGATTCTTCTCACTCTTCACCACCACCATCAAAAGATCAACCAAATCATCATCCAAATCGTGAAGAAACCACACTCGATCTTGGATTTCTCATACTCATGAAAGAATTGTGAAAGTTGTCCAACAAGTCTGAAAGAAGGACATGCTTTCTATGAGAAACTGAATTGGTTTGCTCGACCAAATACATATCTACATGATGAGAATGACAAGATGCGAGAATGAAAGGGAATATGTACGAAGCTCATGGGATGATCTACAAGGGAAAATGGACAGAATGATCGAAGGCTACACTCACAAGTACCTTTTGGATATCGTTCCTAAAGTCACTAAGGAGATGTTTACCGCATTAACTATATCCGAATCTTATATAGCCAAGCAAACTATAAGATCAACACCTTAACAGTACAATCAATCCATCCGATCCTTAGAAGTTTTCGGATAATGGAATTGGTGGCCACGCTTGTCACACAAATGTCTAAACGACTGGGACATTTACTTCGATGAAGGAAAGTTGTTTCAAGCATTGCTTTGGACTACCAACTCCAAGAAGCATGCAGAGTCAAGTGAAGGTCTAAACGCGTCCTAGAGCGATGAAGATCAGGATCGGATAAGAATGATGAAGCTAAACCGTGAAGAAGTGCTGAATCATCTTCCATGCCACCACCTCCCCAACGCCTCCTCGCTCAACAAAGGTCTCCTCCTCGTTCTTACGGATAAACCTCATGATTACCTACCCGGACTCAAAAACGGTGATTACTTTGAGTATACGGGTGGTCGATGAAGAACATGAGCCCTACAACAACCACCTCTCCCAAACAAGTACATAAGCCGAATCATCATCTAGGCCTTGAAAAAGAAGAAGAAGGCACCTCGGACTGACGTTATCATGGCTAGACGATAAAATAGGAATTTGAATGGTTCTCTACACTTTAACTCAACTCCTACACTTGAAGGTCAAAACTACATTGGAGCATGCTAAGATTATGCAAGAAAAGTTCCATGTGAAGAAGATGCGAAATCGGTTGAGCGAATCAAGAATGCTTTTCAACTTGGAAAGATAGCTCGAAAAGTGCCATCGAGGTCGAATATCACCTTGAAAACATTGCTCGAGCTATGTCTAACAACATGGATTGGCTCAACCCGAAGCAAACATCGACTTCACCAAACGGGACAACCCTCCATACTACACCGACTGGTCAAAACCACTACCAACAATTGGCAACCGGATGAACCAAGGATTCCATTCGATATTTTTCAACAAAGACTTGGATTTTCTTCTACATGGTGGCGATGGTTCAAGGAAGTATGCTACATCTCTCGATACTTCCATTCCAGCACCAATACTCAAACTGATAGCCTATCGAGGAAAGAGCTAATCACTTGTTCTCCAACAAAGTGGAAGCATACTAATCGAGATGCAATCAGACGGGATTCATCATTGGCGGAACGCGAAGAATCTACTACTGTAGCTGCCAGTTCAAGTCTCAACATGCGGTATTCAGTTCTAAAATATCGTTGGCATCAACACGCCGATCTTTCATCTAAGTGGGACTACACCTTCCTAAAGAATATCGTGGTCAAGCGACAAGATGAAAGGGATTATGCATTTTTCTGAAGTCGACTTTGAGAATTTGTCTATCAACGACATCGAAGACATGTACCTTGCCAAAGTACAGGGTCATATGAGACAATTCTCCACTGAAGTACAACGCGAATTCATCAAGTCGTGCTCATCTTCAACCGACGCATAGTTATCAAAGAACGTGTAGAAGATCTCCAAATGCCGTTGAATCTTATCGGACCGTGTCAACTTCACTCCACAGCAGCTTGATCTACCCGACATCAACCAACTTCACAATATACGCTCATCAGGAAACCTTTCGGCGTCGTTTACCGCAGTGAACTTCAAAGAAATTGCTTGATGGCGTGCCGAGATCTTCATAAGTTTGGAGATCACACTTTGAAGATGGTTAGGGACGGATTGGCTTACCGGTTGAAGGATAAACACCAAAGATCGGTCTCCTAAGCGATGGAATTCTCGGATCGGGCGTAGAGGATCATCACCATGATTGATGAACGGTTGTATAAAAGGGATCAGTTCAGAAGATTGGAAAGCTATGTTTGTGGAATTCGACCAGAAACATCATCGGCTTTCAAGCGATTCACATTCCCTGGCGACATCTCGGACTACCGGTACCCCTTGAACTGCTTCTTTCATTATAAATTTGGATGTATGATCTAATTATGTCTATGGCTTGTGCACATATTACAGTGTACAACCCGTACATGTAAATAAAGGACCATGGTACGCGGTGCCACAATCCTTATAAAAGGAGCGAAAGCTTCTTACTTTTGAGTAAAACCTATCAAACCTTTCACTTTTCAAGGTTTTGCTCAAAAGATCAAGTACTTTCCCTTATGATTTTCAAAACCTCAACCATTTTATATCACTGTTGAGGGGAGTACTTGACTTAAAACTTTGTTCACAAATTGTTCACAGTGGTCATTCTTCCCGCAACACACGAAATGGTCATATTTATTCTCAACTTTTCAAAAATAACATTTTATATGCCATTTTTGAGGGGAGAAAATACGTGATAAGAAATATGTTGTGTAAATGCAAATGAATCTTTGTGCTATAGACTTAACCCATGAATTGACGAGATCTTAACTGTTAGTAACTCCAAAAGACTAGTCCGGAATGGTAATAATTTCAAGCTAGTTCGCTAGTGATGTAAGCGTGTCTCCAAAGGACTTGTCAGTAGAATGTACCATTCGAGAAACTCTTGGTAGACATGAACTCTGACGGGTTTGAAAACCTTTTCTAGGATTGTCTACACCTTCAAGGTAGTTATTAGAGCTAGTTGTCACCTAAAAGCTGAAAATATATCTCTTTAACTACCAACGTGAACCGTTTCTCATGGGGATTGTCTATCTTGAGTGAATCAATTCAAAATGTGCTCTTTTTCCTCTTGTGCATTTTAACCGTTAAAACTCTTAAGCACATGTGGAGGGGGGGGGGTATTTATGCAAAATCTTATCTCAACAATGGTACTAAAATGTTTTTCATTCACAAACACTTTGAGAGATTTTTCACAACAATGGTTTTAATGGCAACATAGGTTAGTCATGGAGTTATAAGGTGACTAAGGTTAGGATTAACCGTCCTATGATCCGGAGAGGAGGGATCTACCCAAGGACACCACAAATAGTTAGTATTTAGAAGTCCTTAGGTATGATTATAAAAAGGAGAAAATGAGAATCGGAGATAGAAGGAGTTGAAGAATCAAAAGAAATGTAAAGTAAAGGGTGAAAAGAAATAGCCCTCAGTTATTCAACTTAGAGGCGGAACACCGGGTTCAATTCATATACTACTGGTTGTCACTTGATGACACCGGTATTGAAGATTAAAAGTCGTCATGGACCCGGTGACGCATGCACTAAACCTTCTTAAGCCACTCAAGTTTGTCTCAACAGAAGCTTGTTTCATTCTTACAGGGAACCCTACATAATCTATTGGCTTTCTCTTAGAGATTGCGATATTGAAGAAGGAGACCTCTCCATAGTCTCCGCCGGAAAACCAAAACGCACTATTGAGTCTAGAGCCACGAGATTCATCAAAAGATCTCTTAGGTACACTTGACATTTCATCACTTGATATTCAACAATAAGAATTTCATTGATACATTATCGAGTCCTTCCGCAGATCTTAGAAACTGTCACATTTATGAGAGGTTCACATTTATGATCCTCAGTGATTGAATGGAAACTCCTGCTGGGTCAACATCAAACAAACTTGACACAGCGGCAGTGCTTTCGGCAACTCCCGTGGATTGCGCTTAGTGGTCTTAAACGGTCTGATACGTGAGGTGATGCCGGTGTACCTCGGACTCATCTCAATCGTAGGTGTACTTCGTACATCATGTTATCTCACTTGTGGGACTCATCAGGAGCGGCCTTTGTAAGAATTAGAGTTGTGATTTCACACTATGCTGTTAACACTCTCGAAGTTCAAACTTGTAAGTGGGAATCGCTTATTACTAACCGTTTTTATGTTTACTTCTTATGGAAGCTCTGGAGCGGAATGATCGTGCAAATTCTCCACTTGTTCACACCAACGACATCATCAAAGAAGTTCTATCTTAAAACAACACAAAAGTCAGAATAATTCTTCGTCAAATCAAAGAATCTACAAAGTTAAAGACTTAAAGAACTTCATCGATCACGTAAACCAACGTTAAAGAGTGTGTGAGCATGTTGGAGAAAGACGTGGAGACAAGCAAAGCGAAGCTAACCTGAGGCAGACTTGATCAGGACAACAACATACTATCATCACAAAGAACAATGATCAAAGAACAAAGTTAAAGATGAAGTCAAAGCATAACTGTTCAAAGTAAACTATCTCTACCGGGGAGATTGTTCGAATCAAGACATTCCTTTCACAAGAAAGAAGAATGACAGAAAAGACGCGTCAAAGCTACTATTACATCAACGCCTTCACCGTTATTAATCACCAACACTAGAGGGGGAGATTGTTGGAATCACTCCTAAACTATAATTCAAGTGTTAGTTATTTTTATGTAATAGGTAGCTTATTATGGCCTTTATTTTTGTTTAAGGTCTAGCTTATGTAGAAGGCCCATAAGCTTAGGCCCATGTCCAATAAGGAAAAGGGAAGGAGTAGGAGTGTTGCCCTAGCTCCTTGCCTATAAATACTTTGTAATAACCCTCACTTGATGGTTGGTTGTTCAAGTTATTCTCTTCACATACATCTACGCATAACCGTCTTCATTATATCGTGTGTGTGTGTTTGATTTCTTGTTCAATCGCCTTTATCTCTTTCTAGTAAGCTTGTGTTGTAAAACTAGTGACCTAACAAAAACATTTAACCGATAAGGATCAAATCTGAGACTTTAACCTTCAAAGAATAAACATGCTCGAGTATCTTTTGAAAACATGACAGAAGCTTTGGTCTAAACAAATTTTATGACAAATAACTTTTTGATTTTTAATTAACATAAGTTGTTGATTGAGAGATAGAGATTTTGACACATTTCAAGTTCAGATGATTTTCAAAAATTGAGTCCAAGTTATTTTTCAAAGCTGTTAGTTTTCATTAGATAACAAATATTTTTCAGAAGAATATTTAGAAGGAAAAATATTTGTGATTAAAACATATGTCTTTTTGGTGACAAACATTTGTTTTTAGAATCAGAGCATGAGATTTGAAAAATAAGATAAAACATGGCTCTGTTCTTCCTTTAAAAACGGGTTATATACTGAAATGACTATAAGCCTTTTGTTTTTCTTTCTCTCAATTTTTTTTTAATATGTACATTCGAACAACATCTAAAGACCTGTGTCACTCTTTGAATGACAGCACAAAGACCGTAGATATTATCGATTCAAGAAAAACATGACAAAATGACAATATTTTTGAAATTTTTCGAGATTTTCAAATTTTTATGGATTTTTGAAAGTTTTATATTTTTCTATTTGCTTTTTTTTGGTTTTGTAATTTTGTATTTTGCTTTTTGAATAAATATTAACAAGAGATGGATGAAGAAAAAATTTTACTCCTCGTCTTCCTCTTGAAGACGTTTGAGTGTTTCTGGTTGTAGACTCTTTAGACCAAGTCGTGGGAGGATAAACTCAAAACGTTCTCTAGGAAGAGCTTTGGTGAAGATGTCTGCTAACTGGTATTCAGTCCTCACAAAATAGAGTTCCACGACACCGTTCTCCACTTGCTCCCTGATGAAATGATGTCGAATGTCGATGTGCTTTGCTCTTGAATGTTGAATGTTGTTGCATGAGAGAGCAATGGCACTTTTGTTATCACAATTCAGAGGGATTTTGTTGAATTCAAAGCCATAGTCAGATAATTAGGATCTCATCCATAGGATTTGAGTAAAACAAGATGACATGGCTATGTATTCAGCCTCTGTAGAGGATATAGAAGTACTCATTTGCTTCTTTGAAGACCAGCTCACAAGCTTATCACCCAAAACCTAAGCACCTCCAGACGCATTTCGACGTGTATCTTGACATCCTGCATGAGCATCGCATAGCATAGGTCGTTAGTGACATACCGGTGTCCTTCAGGTACCAAAGTCCCATATTGATGGTACCTTGGAGATACCGAAGACCGTTTAACCACTTCAAGGTGCTTTTTGGTAGGCTTAGCACGGTATCTAGCATACATGCATACATCGAACGAGAATATCGGTCATCTCTTGAGGTACATCGGGATCCAATCATACTATGATATTTCGTTTGATCAACCATGATCCCTGAGTGGTCCTCATCCAGTTTAGTACGCTCTATCATGGGAGTGTCAACATGGTCACAAGAATCAAATCCAAATTTCTTTAAAATCTCATTTGCATATTTAGATTGATTTATAAAAATGCCTCCGGGACTTTGTGAAATATTTTATCCCAATAAAAATGACATTTGTCCCATCATTGACATTTGAAATTTGGAGCCCATCTCCTTAGAAAAATGGTCACATTCATTGGGGTCAGTAGAGGCAAAAATAATATCATCAACATAAATTTGAACGTGAATTAAATGTTTGCCTGACTTTCTAGTGAACAATGTTGGATCAACTGCTCATTTTCTGAATCTAGTAGATAGAAGAAACTTTGATAGCGTATCATAACATGCCCTTGGAGCTTGCTTCAAACCGTAAAGAGCCTTCTTCAAGTGATAGACATGAGTAGGATGCTCTGGATTCACAAAGCCTTCAGGTTGGCTGACGTATACGACTTCTTTAAGATCTCTGTTAAGAAAAGCCGTCTTCACATCCATCTGATAGACTACCATATTCTTACTTGCAGCATTAGCCAGGAAGATTCTGATTGCCTCGATGCGTGCAACTGGAGCAAATAATTCATCAAAGTCAATACCCTCATCTTGACGGTATCCTTTTGCAACCAATCGGGCCTTGTTCTTTAACACATCACCATGCTCATCAAGTTTTACTTTGAAGATCCACTTTAGAGCAATGATCATAGCACAATCAGGAGCAGGTACTAATTCCCATACATCTAGTTGATCGAACTCATGAATTTCTTCTTCCATGGCATTGAACCAAATTGTCTTTCATTCATGGCAGTTTAACGTCTTTGGTTCGACCTTGGATAGTCTGGAATTGAAGAAGCACCACAAGGCACGGTTGCAAGTTGTTTACGAGTAGATCGGACGAGAGGGTTTCCAATGATGTTGTCCAATGGATGGTCATGTGTCCATTTTCTAAGGTGTTCATGTGGTTGTTGTTGAGGAACTGAAGTAGCAGAGTTTGGATCTCCTGAAGATGATGGTTCTGGTGTTGGTTCAGGAGCAAATATGTTCTCAAATGGAGCATCTTCGGGAGTAGCAAAGGGGTTATCTCCATCATAGGTGCCAGTAACATTTCCATGATGTACACTCGATGATTGAGGATCTGATGATGAGAATGAGTGATCTGCAGCAGGAGCTTCTTGACTCAATGACATAGATACTGAAGGGTTATCCACATTGACTTGATTGGAAGCAGCCTCTGTTGATGGATTGGACTGATCATTAGCACTAGGTTCATCATATTCATCAAATATTGGATCAGACAATTTCTTCAAATCTTCTTCAGAAGGAGGTACATATAGAATTGTTGGTGAGGAGTTTTGTACAAGGGAAGAACTAATGGGACTACTTAGTGAAGGTTGAGGTGCGGGTCCAGAACTTGATTGTCCTGGAGCCATTTGCCCAGACAGCTCATCGAACGTGACGTGAATAGTTTCCATGATATCTCGAGTTCTTTTGTTGTAGATTCGGTAACCATTCTTGTTTGATGCATAACCAACAAAAACTCCAATGTCCGCCTTAGCTCTTAATTTACCTAAATCTTGACCATCATTTTTTGGATAGCACAAAGCACCAAACACATGAAGGTAGGAGAGATCAGGTTTTCATTCATGGACAAGTTCGTATGGAGTTTTTCCATGAGAGGTTTGTATAAGGGAATGATTTTGGGTGTAGCAAGCAGTGGCAATAGCTTCAGCCCAGAGAAACATTGGAACCTTTGAGTAAATCAGCATTGTTCTTGCGGCTTCCACAAGAGTTCGATTTCGTCTTTCAACAACACCATTCTGTTGAGGTGTTCGTGGAACACTTATTTGATGACTAATTCCAACACTTTTATAAAATTGACTTAAGTCTTTGTTAACGAACTATGTCCCATTGTCTGTTCTAACAATTCTAACAGTATTGTTAAGTCGAACCTAAAGGTGCTTGATAAGTTTCATGATGACATCTGGAGTTTCATCCTTTGTCCTCAAAAACTTTACCCAAGTAAATCGAGAGTAGTCATCAATAACGACTAAAATATATTTCTTCCCATTAATCGTTTGCACTCTCAGTGGTCCGCACAAATCCATATGAAGGGTATGTAGAACTTTCATTACTGAGTTTGTGGGTTTGGGTTTGTGGGCATATTTCTTGATTTTTCCCAATTGGCATGCTGAACAAAGATGATCTTTTTCATACTTTAATCTGGGTAAGCCTCTTACAAGATCCTTTCTGGAAAGATTATTAATGGTACCGAAGTTTAAGTGATTAAGACGACGATGCCATAACCATGATTTTGTTTTCGAAGCCTTTGACAACAAGCAGATTGGAGAAGACTTCATCATGTCTTCGATAGAGATGGTGTATAGATTTGAACCACGAGTTCCTCTTAACAGTTCCACACCATAAGTTCTTTAACGAAGCAAGTATGCTTTCTAAAAGCCACTTCTAGATCAGAATCACAGAATTGACCAACAAAAAACAAGTTATGACCAAGACCTTCAACATAATATACCCTGGAGATTACACTATCGCCAACAACATAGTCTCCAAAACCCATAATTGCACAAAATGGTCGTTCCCGAATCTAACAGTCCCGATGAATTTACTCACGAAGTTCATGAGCCGTGAGCGATCTCCAGTCATATGCTTGGAACAGCCTGAGTCCATGTACCACAGAACGATTTGAACGATATGCAGTTGAACATAGACAAGAATGGATAACTGGATAATTGGGATCCCCATGCAACAATGGGTTCCTCTTGGTTAGTAACAGTGATTGGAACACCCACATCAGAAGCATAATCAATGGAATTATTAGAGATAGATGCAGTACTAGTGTTGTGCTCATTAGACCTAATAAAAGTATGTTCACTTCTTAAAGGAATAGTTCTACCGGTAGGCATCCATTTCAAAATAGGCATTGACCTAGATAATTTAGGGCACATCTCATTAAGATTAAATTTGTGGCCAGTAGGTATGCAATGATAACCTACATTGATAAATTTTCTTCCAGTGGATTTCCAATATTTTCTAACCTTCTTTCTCTACTGCTTTCTAGCCTTCTTAACATGTTTTTTGGCATTATCAATCTTAACAGGGCATCACCACATTCATGATTAGTAACGTAAAACCAAGAAATCATCATTACATGTTTTGCAAAGAGTAGCATAATTCGAATTAATTACAGTACGCTTATAGCTAATACTAGAATCAACACGATTCGTTTTATTCAACTCAAACTTAATGTTCCTAGGGTGGTCTTCTACTCTCTTCCATTGCACATTCTTAGCTTGCGAGGTCCTATCTTGCTTTATATTGCCTAGAGGCTTTGACCCGCTTGCTTTTATGTCACTGATTACTCCTGTAGAGGGAATTATGGGAACATTAGTTGGTTGGGCTACCTTTTGCATTCCTGAACTAGAAGTGCAGGGATCTGAACTACTTGAAGGCACCTTAGAGTTCACTTTCTTAATACTGGTCATAGGATGGGATGCATACTTAGTACTAGGCATAGAACAAGGCATCACAGCTTTATCTTTCTCACATAAGGATTTGGGACATGTTGCTCTTAAACATTCTAACAGCTCTTGAGATCGTTTGGCCTGAATGCAAGCAAACCTAATTTCTCTATCAAGTGGCTTATTTATTAAATCCTCTTCTACAATCTCATGGAGACATTCTAGACTATCCTTAAGGTGAGCGAAATAGTTATGAAACACAAGTTCGTTTTTCCTAAGATGAGGAGGAATGTATTTAATAGTCACAGTATATTTAGAGTCTGCAGATGACTTTGATGCAACATTCTCATTAAAGACAAGTGGCATTTTCCCTTTTACCTGACTCCTCAGATTGTCAATTTCCTTTTGTAAAGACGTTATTTTTTCATTGTTCTTGTCACGAGTGACTTTCATTGAATCATATAACTCTTTAAAGTGTCGTTTAACTTTTTCATTTTCTTCTAGAAAACTATCATTTTCCTTTTGCAAAACATTAACCAAGTTTTGAAGATGAAAAGTTTGAGAGCACTGAGAATCTAAAGGAGGAGGCATTTGGGAGCCAGTCACATTGTTCTTTTCACCCTTTAATTGTGAAATTTGGGCTTTCGACTTTCTGATCGTGTTGATGAACTTGAATATGTTCATCACGTTTGTTTATTTCAAAAACTGCATCAAACTCTGGAACATCCGAGGATATCTTGATGTTTGAGGTTTTAACATTTTCTTTTAGATATTGATATTTTAGTTGCAAATCAAAATGTTCAACTTCTAGTTTAGAAAAATGTTTTACCAAATTATCGTGATCATCCTGGTTAATTTTATCATTTAGTTTTGAGTTTTTGTTTTCAAGCTCAATGATACGATCATGGGAAACTTTTAAAGCAACAGATAATTAATGAAATTAAGAAGCAGTAATAGAATGCTTAGTAATAGTATAAAACACATCTTGAACGACACAACTCAATACTAAGTTCTCATTTAGGATATGCAAATTCTTCCTTTCAATTTCATTGTATTTGAGTTCCCGTTCATAATTATTGACTTTAACAATCATTGCATCAAATTCCTTTTCCATTTCTTTAATATCTGAGTTTATCCCCTTTTGAAGACTCTCAAATTGACCTTTTAATTGTTTAAAAAAAGGCATGACCTCAGTTAAATAGCATTCTTTAGTTTGCTCAAAACCTCTTTCCCCTTATGTTATCCCTGTAGGTGTGATTCTCTTCTTACATGTCTTCTCAAAATCAACAAATAATTGATAAACTACATACAGGCTGATTAAGGTCTTGCTATTAGTGGAAATAGTTCTAGGAACTAAATGCGTTGGTGTATTAGGAGGATACATAGTAGGTGCAGGCACTTTCCTAAGGGGGAGGGTTTGTTTCAACAAGTTCACTTCCCTTGTGCTTATCCATATCTTTCTTCCAAAAAATTTGTTCTGGGGTTAATTGGGTTTGAGGCTTAAACCTGTTTAGGGAGATCCAATTTTCTTTTGTGTAATCATGGGGTTTGAACGTTATGTTTTGCTTTTTACACTCAGGACCTTTTAGCTTCTTATCCATTTTCTCCCTATTGACTTCTTCAAATTTCATATCTTCCTCAGTGCACTTAGCGCAACTAGGTTTCTGCCTAGGCTTAAGGATTTCATTACCATCATATATTACCTTTCTGAGCTTCTCTAGCTTCTTTACCATATTCAGGATTGGGTTCCTTTACTAGAGGTATGCTATGCTTATCGTTGAGAACTCTATGCTTAGTGATCATGTGAGCAGTCTGAATGGTATTCCCTTGTACGTACAACTTATTTTCAAGCTTGTTTTTCAAAGTTTTTAGATTAGAAAAATCATTCAAAAGTTTTGATTCCTTAGCATTAAATTCTTGTTTAAGCACTTTAACATTATCTTGGAGTTCTTGCTTTTGCTTAACAGTTTTTGAAAGCTTGTTTTTTAAGGAATCTAGCTCTTGTTTTAATATTTCTTCCCTGAAATTACTTTTTCTAATAATTGTACGCATTTGGTCATCCATTTCCTGCTCACGAGTAGTTAACTCAAACTTCGCACGTTGTTCATAAATGGCAACTTGTTCTTTATAGGCATTCAGTTCAAAGATAACAGAATCATCAGGGGCACATGCAGTGTATTCATCAAAAACATAGTCATCATTGACTGCAGAAGATGCATCACTTGGTACAATCTCACTTTCACTTTGTGTCACGTATTGATCATATGGGAAAATATTGCTATTACCCTCATTATCAATATCTGATTCATAAGTTTCAAGAGATTGTACTTCGTTATGTATCTTTTGCTCATCAACTTCATCATATAGTTTTAATACCTCTGAAATGATTGAATCTTTGGATGGACCAGCCTGTTGTGGTGACGAGACCTTTGGAGAGACCATTTGTGAAATTCTAGCCATGAAGATTGTCTGGGCAGTAGGTTTATCATCGACATCAGAGTCAAACGCATCACAGTCAGCAACTTGAAAGACATTCTGATGATTGTGATCTATTTCCTGAATTGGCTGCTCATCAACATCAGCATCATAGGTTTTAGCATTTCCCTCAGCAAGAAACAACAACTCTTCTTCATCCAAAACCGCTGAGCTTGCACCAGCAGCATCTTGTCCCTGAAGTACTCTGCATTTTGAGGGCATTTTGGAGATGTGCAGTTCCTTGCAATGTGTCCATCACCACCACAGTTGTAGCACTTGATTAGCTTTACTTGTCCTTGATTGGCATTCCTTCCACGATTCTGATTTTCCACATACCCTCCACCTACTCTAGTATTACCATAACCTGCTCCAATCATCCCTTGTTCATACCGCCTTCCTTGCACATTCTGCACCACTACCTTACCATCTCTGACAGTAGCTTGATTGTGTGGATTGGATGCAGTTCTGAGGTTATTGTTGGTGTGTGGAGTGGAATTCATATTTTGACTAACCATGAGAGACAGTTGATTGATGAAGTTTTCCATGAGTGTGTTTGAGTCTGGAGGCTTACATGCTGGATTAGGAATGAGCTTGTAATTACCATTACCCATGGGTATGACTTGAGAAGCTTTGGTGGTAATTCCATCATTGGTGTAAAAGGCTTTTGAATCATTTGACGAACTTATTTCTCCCTGTTTAGATTTGAACTGTTCAAGAATCAGTCGTTCAAACATAGCATGTCTCTCATTCTGAAGCAGGAAGGCATACAGTTGCTCATAGTTGGTGTTCTTTAATCCTTTGGTTAGCTTCACCGAAGTGACAAATTTGTGCCATTCGGGATTCATGTTGTTCACAAACTTTGAGTTCAATTGAATATTTGGCATGGTCATTTTGATATTCCTCATGTCATTCACAAGCTTGTAGAATCTTACGTAATATTCATAGACACTTTCTTCTGGTTTCATCTTAAAGTGCACAAATTCATCATACAGTTGTGATTCTCTGTCTTCCTTGGTTAATTTAGAACCTGAGAGAAGCATCTTGAAATTATCCCAAACCGCCTTGGCTTCAGTGTTGTGATTGATAAGCTTGTAGCTATCTTTTGGAAGACCCTGAAGTATAATGTTAGAAGCCCTGATATCAGCATCATATCTCTTTTTCTCCTTATCATTGAGCTCATCATACGTCTTTGTTCTGTCCAAACCTAAGATCACTGTACCATCCGCAGCAGTTTCAAGAACATCTCTAGTAGTCTCAATTTAATAAGGTCCTTCATCAATTGACTTGAGAATGTTGACCCCCTTTTCCTTTCCCAGACAATACAACCTAATTCGTTGAGCCCATGAGTCATAGTCAGTTCTGTCAAGCATGGGTGGACGAGTATTTGATCCAGCAGCTTGAACATCCTCAACTACAGAAGAGATGATTGTAGGAACGTTGGTAGACATGTTTACAGATTCACGGGATTTTAAAACTCTATGAAAACCGTATTAGAAATAAAAATCAACCAAGTCGCTATAACCCTTGAAGACAAGTCGCTAGGTCACCAAGTCGCTAAGTCACCAAGTCGCTAAGTAACAACTCGCTAAAAGCTTAAGTCGCTGTGAACCAAGTCGCTAGACACAAGTCGCTAAAGCAACAACTCGTTAAGCTGACAAGTCACTAAAGAACAACTCGGTAAGTGGGCAAGTCGCTAAGGAACAACTCGCTAAGAGGCCAAGTCGTTAAAGAGCAACTCGCTAGTCACAACAAAGTCAAGTCGCTGAGAATAGTAAAGACAAGTCGCTACGTTGAACAAGTCGCTAGCTGAAGTGGTACATCCACTACTTTGTACTATTTGTCGCCTTGTCTCAATAGACAAGTCGCTAGAGCGCAAGTCGCTACCACTTCAACTACAAGTCGCTGAAAACTAAAGAAGTAAGTCGCTACGAAGAAAAATTATCCGAGAGTCAAGTCGCTAGCTAGAAAAACTTAAACACAACCCTTTTCAATCCAAAACAAGCTCAACCACAGTGATTCAAGCATTCCAAATCAAAACCCAAGCACTTACAATGATTCTAAACACAAAAGTACAATCAAAATTCAAACTTTAACACAAGAAATGATCCAAATGGTGCAAAAACCACTAAACTTTTTCAAACCCAAAACCTTATAAAACCACTAGAAATCCAAGAACATGTAAGAGAAATGATCAAAGCATGGCTCTTGATACCATTTGTAACATATTGGATTTCACAATCACATCAAACCATGATCAAATATGGGCGTATACTAAGTGGTTTTTAGAGAGAGAAAGTTTAGAGGTTTGGAAATTAGTGAGAGAAAGTAAGAGTATTATTATGAGCTCCAACCCTCTACCTTGGGAGGTAGAGGGTATTTATAGTATCTTACATAAACGCCACCTACGGGCTGTGGATCAGGCATATAGTGGGTAAAGACCCATCCGTCCTCCACGGTGTTACTGAACAAACTACTTATTACCATAACTTGACTACGACTACGAGCTTTCTAACAAATACACATACTTGATGTGATAGACACTTTAACTAACGGATTTACTAAATCCTAACAAGGAGTTACTGAGGAGCTGGTTACATCATTCTTTGTTGTCTCTGATCTTCTGCATTCAGCAACACTCGACCTTTCAACTGATGCATTACCCGACTCGTCACAACTATCTCTCAATTACACCAGACTCTCATCCACTTTTTCATCTTTCTGAGTAATTGATGCAGGTTTTACTGACCAGGTCTTAATATTCATAGTGTCTCGCTATACCTATGGTCTACCCTAGTGCACTAACAGGCAGTGTACCCGGTCGTGTGTAGTGTAGTAAACGGTAAAGCCGAGGTCGTCCCAAGAGCTAGGTGTGTTGGATTATTACTAAGTCTAGTGTCATAGAATAATAATTGTTTCGATAGGGGTTTAATTAATTAAACTACTAATGCAGAATAAAGTAAATAAAATCAGATAAATGGCAAAGAGAAATCAATAGAGAGAAGTGGTGCTAACCTAGTTAATCATCCTAGCTAGTTATGTCTACGTCTACTTACTTCCAATTACTTCAGGTGGGGTCAAATTCGAGAGGACAACATTTGGTCAATTCGCCCAAACCTATCAGCAAAGATGCCACCACAGGAGAAATCAGGCGCACCGTCATAAGTCCTGTTGTTCATGGTCCCCTAAGCCAACTTATTAAGTACCGCTACATGCTAGATTAATAATAGTGAGTGCCCGAACGTTAGGAACTTAGACACTACACCCCCTAATTCTTAAGTTCATCCAAACGATAGGTGATCAGTTGGTCAAATCACACAAGAAGAAAGGGTCGTCAGTTGGTCATATCTTACCCTTCCCGTCTCAGTCCGCTCACCTAGGGTCAGTTGGTTATATCTCCTAGACAATTGGCCTCTACCGCCATTCAAAACTACCGAACCAAGGGTGGCTACCAATGAACTATGCATGCATACACTTAGAAATAATTATACGGAAGTAAAGGTAAACGCAAACAAAACAATTAAGGAATCATAACTAGGCTAGCACCAAAAGGTGCTTAGCCACTCATATTAATCATGCAAATCAATTCAATATTCAAAGGTACGAAATACATGATTTGAAAGTAGAAGAAATATAAAACACTAATGCTTATCGTAATGGAGTGACTTCTCCCTTGGAAACAGCTCCGTATGCTCCCCTAGACCTGCCTTGAGCTTTTTCCTATGTTCTCAGAGTATTGTGTGTGGAATGGGATGATTAGAAATGCTGGAATTCGTGGGGTATTTATAGGCCAGATATGGGTTACGTCGTAACCAATATAGGAGTTACGCCGTAACCTTCTATTTCTTCATAAAATGCACTAGATCTGCTGATTACGGCGTAACCTTATGAGTGATTACGCCGTAGTCTTCAATAAACTCGGTTACAACATAAGAGATGCAGCAGTTACGGCGTAAGTATCAGCGGCGTGGAACCTCTTTTGACCTAATGTAGTTACGTCGTAACCCTTGGGAGGAGTTACGCCGTAACCTTCTGATAAGTTGGCATACTAAGTCACGCAATAGTTACGGTGTAATGTGAGAGATGAGTTACGCCGTAACTTCTTCAAAATAGCATACTGTGATAAATCTTTAGATATGTTTCCATTTCCGCGTCTCTTTAGCTCCCATGCTCATAATTTACCTGAAAGTGGAAAACAATGGAAAACAAACGTAAATCCATATAAATGATATAAATAACGAGCATTATCGGGAGAAATTGACACTTAATATTGTGGACTATTTGATGTTATCAAATAATCCCCCTACTTGAACTCTACTTGCCCTTAAGTAGACCTTATTATAGCTTCCTAAAAGATATCTCCCGTAACCTGGAAAATATGAGTTTACAAATCCCTTATGCTAGAATAAAACAAAGCCGAACACCTCACGAAAGGGGAACAAACACTCAAATCTCTCAACTATTCTAAGTGTCAATTTTGGGGTGATCTCTTAATCGCCCAGTCATAGCATGTATTCTATCATAAGCTTGGCGGTTACACAAATCTCCACCACTAGAGTTAAGGGCTAACCAATTCTCAAAGGCAATATGGGTAGACACGATAAAGGTTAAGGGGTGACTCGTCATTACTAACATGTCATGGCGAAGTGGACAAAATCAATGATGCATGACCAAATCCATGGCCAAGACTCCAAAGATTGCTCGCTGCATCACCTGGACACGGTTCATGACTAAAAGGGTAGGATAAGACATGGGATATATAATTGGTGTAAAATAAAAAACAAGCAGCTAGTCTAAATCTATAACCAAGTCATCATCACTTACCGTCCGCCCAAAGTTCAAGCTTAGAAGTCAAGAAACCGAATCATGAAATGCAAGGTAGATGTGTCATTAGAGTACGTCGTGATGGGCACACTACCTTTTTCTCCAAGTGTTGGCATAACTACCAACTACAATCTTCAAATGTGACCGAGGTGGCCTCCTCAACACTAATCAATAAAGCTCATACTACAGTGCTTATAACATCGCACTTTACAATAATCATAACAACTTTTTTTTTTCTTTTTCGAATCACTTTTTTTTTAATAACAATAAATACTAACATAATATCCCCCCACTTGAGATGAACAATGGGAATTCGAGGGGTATTCAATGATCTTCAGAAATGTTGTCGATGAAAGCGTAATTTCCAAACCTTTCCTCTCGAACCTTGAACTTAGGCAAATGATGACATCCCAATTACAAATAAAGACTATAGGGTAGGCTAAGGTGTATAGGTGTATCGAAACAATATATTGGGTGAACAAAATGAAAGGAATGGCTCAGAAGGGTGTATCTAGGGGTATCTTGCACTAAAGATGAGTGCAACAAAAAGGGTTTCATATGGGCGTCAAAAAGTCGAGGTGACTAATCGATAGACTCACAATGGTAGGTTGTTTGGGTGATAATCCTATAATATTGCCTTCTAAAACTGAAAAGTCCAAATACATGGAGATAACTCAACATACCTCGTCTATGGTCTCGAAATGATGCAAAGGCCAAGTTCTAAAGTTTACAAGCTACCGGCACACTCATAATTTGGTAGATTTGGGGTAAAATATTGGAAACGGATAAGGCTAATCTCACCATATAATATCAAGGGTTGCATGTGCTCGGTTAAGGTCTAATCTAGTTAGGTAAGGAAAAACATGCCAAAATTTTTAAAAATGGCATAATTTTTCAAAATAAACTAGAAAAATGAGGGCGAAATAAAGCTCAAGAGATAATTCTACTCCCGTTCCCCCACTTGAATTGTACAAAGTCCCTTTTGTACTAGGCAATAAAATAAAGGTGAAGAGAAAGGTAGAATTAGAGCGGGAACTTCCCTGAAATTTACTCCATAAAGAAGAAGGCCCACGAACAAGAGACGTGCCTTTGTATAAGCGTCATGAACAAACTTCAATCCCTGAAATCACAATACCGACAAGCATAATTCTAACAAGAAAAAGAATGAAAAACGAAAAACAAACCTAACTCACTTTCGTAGGAATCACGGTTGCATTTAGAGAATGCAACAAGCCTTTTAAACCACTTGGTGTCCCAAGTAGACGAGTGAAGTCTCGTGAGGGTTTACAAGGAACACACCCACAAAGTTCCTTTAAAAACTAATACAAGTTTACTGTGTTTTAAAATGAAAGAATTAAAGCAAAGGAAAGTTACGTCGTAACTCTTTTGAGGGATTTGCGCCGTAACTGGCAAAACCTGGAATGAGCATGCAAAGCGAATAGTTACGGCATAACCACTGAGATGGTCTTACGCCGTAATTGGTAGTGCGGCAAGAATTCTGCTGCTAAAATGTTGGTTACAGCGTAATCAGAAAGATGAGTTACACCGTAACTCTGTTCAGATCAGCAACTGTAGTAGCAATTAGTTCCTCGTTTCCTGCAAAAATGGTTAGAAAACACAAAACCCAACAGAAAAGGAAATAAAACAAAAGAAAGGGATAATTCGGGTTGTCTCCTGAAGGAGCACTTTTCTTTATTTACGAGTCTTTAAGTTGGACTCAGAGCTGCGGGGCTTCTATGGGGGCCTTTGGACTTCCCCGACTTCCTCCATGTTATCTTTCATAGAATAAGGCTGGTCTCAAACATGTGGCGAAACATACCGAGTCATGGTGTATTTTTTCTGCAGAAAATTAGCTTGTGTTAGGAATTGGAAATTCCATAGTGAAGTGTCGGTCACCCCATCTATAGTCTAGCATATGTTAGCTCGTAGACATATCGTTATTTACTGTTTTATTAGTTAGTTATTAGCCTAGTTTAGCGTAGTGTAACACCGTGGAGGAAGGACGGGTCTTTACCCACTGTATGCCTGATCCACAGTCCGAAGGAGGACGTATTGTATGTAACTATAAATACCCTCTACCCCTCAAGGTAGAGGGTTGGACCTTTCACTCAATCTAACCTTCTTTCTTTTGTTTTACTTTCTCTCTCTAGAAAGGCTCCCATCTTCCACTTTCTCTATCTAAACTCATATTATTCGAACCATATTTGTGATTGTTTGTGTGTTTGTGAAATCCAATGTGTAAGAATTGGTATCAAGAGCCATGGTTTGATCATCCCTCTTACATGTTCTTAGATTTCTAGTGGTTTTATATGGTTTTTGGATTTGAAAGAGTTTAGAGTTATTTGCATCATTTGGACCATTTCTTGTGTTAAAGTTTGGATTTTGATTGTACTTTTATTTTTAGAATCATCATAAGTTCTTAGGTTTTTATTTGGAAAGCTTGAATCACTGTGGTTGGGCGTGTTTTGGATTGAAAAGAGTTGGATGTAAGTTTTTCTACCTAGTGACTTAAGTCTCGAAGTATTTTTCTTCGTAGCGACTTGCTTTGTAAGTTTGCAGTGACTTGTAGTTGAAGTGGTAGCGACTTGAGCCCTAGTAACTTGTCTATTGAGACAAGGCGACAAACAGTACAAAGTAGTGGAGGTTCCACTTGCTAGCTGACTTGGTTGACGTAGCGACTTGTTTTTATTATTTCTAGCGACTTGTCTCTGTTGTAACTAGCGAGTTGCTCTTTAGCGACTTGGTCTCATAGCGAGTTGTCTCTAGTGACTTGAGCATCTAGCAACTTGAGCATCTAGCGACTTGCCAACTAGCGATTTGTCTTCATAGCGAGTTGTCTCTAGCGACTTGTGCATCTAGCGACTTGTAACTAGCGAGTTGTCTTCATAGCGACTTGAGTACCTAGCAACTTGTCAAGGACACTCTAGCGACTTGTCTTCTAAGCGATTTGTCAAGGACTGAGATTTGTCTATTCCTAACATACAAAACCCTTGTTTTCAAACCCTAATTCTTTGAAAAATCCGCGGAACAGGGGGTATATATAAAGAATTAGGGAATATCACAAACCATTGTTCATTTACTACATCCTACTTCTCACTCTCTTACGGTTTGGTCTTGATTTTAGTAAAATCCCACGAAAGATTCTATTTCTCGGTTTAAGTCACAGACTTGTAAAATCCCGTGTATACATCAACATCATGTCTTACACTCCTGATTCAGTGATTTCTGAAGTACTCAAACTGTATGATGTCAGAGACAACCATAGAATATTAGCTATACTGAACGGTTACAGATGATGGAATCAATTAATGAGGATGTGAGATCTCCGTGTTCAGAATCTAATGAGAGAGAATTGCACCAGTCTAGGGTACAAAATATCATGCATAAAGAAAGTAGCATTGAACCTTATCAACAACTTCACTCTCACCTCATGTTACTTCTACCCATAACAATGGAAAGAACATGTATTGCCCTCTTCTATCAGGACTTATCCACATTAACAGGAACTTTGCTGTTAAACCTAGAGCAATTGGAGCTACAACTTGACAAAGAGAAGGTTCAAAAGGATAGTTCCAGTGCTGCACTTCAAATGATCTACAAACATTTTCAGTCATTCATTAGAAGGGAATTCACATCATATTATGATCAAGACGTGACTGAAATATCTTTCAAGAGACACACTGGAATGGAAATTAGCGTGTTCACTGAGACACTTATCCATCTCATGGATAATGTGAAGAAGTATATTGAGGAAGTTACTCAGAAAGATGAAAAAGTGGATGAGAGTCTGGTGCAGTTGAGAGATATTTGTGATGAGTCGGGTAATGTATCAGTTGAAGAATTGGGTGTTGCTGAATGTAGAATGTCAGAGACAACAATAAATGATGTAACCAGCTGCTCAGTAACTCCTGTCACACAAGAAGTAGATGATGTGATCAGAAAGGTGAATGAATGTCGGGTACAATCAATAAATTGTAGTGCTGAGACTAGTAAGGCATCGGGTGATGGATCAGTTGACACTGGATACAGAGGCTCAGAGACAGATAAGCTTGAAACAGCCAGTAGTTTAGTGACTCTTGTTACTCATGATGTGGATGCAAATATCAGACCTACAATTGAAAAGGTGTCATGTGATGAGGTACCCTTAACTATTCAACATAGTTCATCTGCTAATGTACCTAAACATTCTGATCTTAATGATGAACATGATTCTGATAAATGTTCCTTGGTTGAGGTTGAGTCTAAAAATTTCAAAACAAATGATATGGTTGATAAAAAGGCTTTTGATGAACTTTCAAACAATTTCTCAAAACTTGAAAAACATTGCATTTCACTTGAAATTGCAATACAGAGTAAAGAAGAAAGCTTTCAATTTAACAAACCATGTAAAAATGGAACTTCCCGAATTCGTGAACTTTTGAAATTAACACTTTGAAAGCTCAGCTTCAAGACAAAGAGTCAACTATCAACAATTTAAAGAAACATATTTCTAATATGCAAGTGAAAAGTAATTTGGTTACAAGTAATTCTGATGTTAATACTATTGATGATATTCAAATGAGAAATGATGAATTAGCGGTTTGTGTGGCCAAATTAATAAAGGAAAATGAGTCTTTGAGAAAGCGTCACATAGAACTAAGTGACTCTGTCAAAGAAGCTAGAACTAAGTCAATAGAACAAACAAACTCTTTGATAGCAAAAATTGATGATCTCAAAGCTCAACATCAGGAAAAGAGTTTCCTTTATTGTTGCTTTAAAAAATGAGCTCATAAAAACAACAGGGAATAGTGTGAACACTAAGTTTTCAAAACCATCAATCTTTGGGAAACCTGTTATTAGACAACCGAATGCGTTTAGATCTGAACGACCAAAATTTTCAAAAACGCGGTTTGCCTCCCAAGTTGATGCGAAACAAGGTTTGACAAAACCAGTCACTTCACCTCACTTGCCTAGGAAAATTGATATGAATGACTTGTATAAGAACTCTTATCTAGAAATGGCTAGAAAGAAGCCACAGAATCGCAAAGACGGAATTTTAGGTGCAAGACCTAGGGTGATGAATTCTTCGAGATTTCAAGGCACTTCTAGTAGTTCTAAACCATTACCTAGGAACACTAATCTAAAGACTAGGGATTAGCTTACATCTAAGAGTAGTTGCGTTTCGATTAAATCTATTCCCATAGCATATCACTCTAAGAATTCTAGATCTATTTCTGAAACCAAACAAGCTGTTTGCTCAAAGTGTCTGAAATGTATCTTTAATGCTAATCATGATAAATGTTTCACAAAATCCCTGAAGAAAGTAAATGCTCATGCAATGGTACAACCTGTTAAGTCTAGGATTTACACTAAGTCATCCACAGTGCATATGAAGCAAATGAAACCAAAAGCCTCGCCTAGATGGTTATCAACTGCTAAATCTTTGGAAACTAGGAATAAGGATAAGTCTTCCTCTATGCATAAGAAGCCTAACAATCCTAGACCTTGCTATAAGTGGATACCATCTGGTAGAATGTTTAAGGATGTTAGACTTAGGTGGATACCTATCGGAAAGCTGTTTATCGATGGCAAAATCAAGGTTGACTGTGAAACCCCAAAGGGTTTGGATACTAATGTCACTAACCAAAATATATGCAATCAAGCTTGTAATGTTAGTGCATGTATTCCTTACTCTGTTGCAGATTGTTGGATCGATGTACTCTAACCAAACTAACTTAAATAGCTTGTTAAGGGTTTAATAACCTCGGATAAATCATAAGTTATTAACAATGAAACACTGAGCAAACTTTATTAAGTACGCGGAATTTACTTAACAAAACTAAGAAGATTTAACTTTATTAATAACTCTAAAACTGCTTATTATGCAGATTCTTTAACAACTCTAAAACTCTAAATAATGATCGTACTTTAGGATTCTAAAAACAAATATCTCTAATGCCAATCTAGGGGTCCTTTTATAGGCTTAAGGATAACCCTAATCGGTTTACAATTCTTATCCTTGTACGTCAAGTAAACTATACTTAGAAAGTTCTAGATAAACATTACTTTCCATCTATTAATCAATTACAACCGACTTTAAGCTTTGCAGTACTTTAATGAATAAGCAGTACTTTGACTTTTACTTAGCGGTACTTTGACTTCTTCAGCACTTTGTCTTTCTGCAGTACTTTGTTAATCTTCAGCACTTTAACTTTTCTGCAATTTGACTTTCTGTATCCCAACACAGATACTTCGATCCTTCACTACATGGACTGGCTTAAAGTATGGTTAACAAATGGATTGATATCTCATAACTCACGGGTCCAAGTATCTCAATTTTGATATTCAAATCAGCAATGACGTCTGCTCACATCAGTTTAGGCCTCGTACTTCATCATTATGGCGTCTGCAGATAACACTTCAGGCCCCGTTCTTCACAGAAAAGAAAGGTGTACGCTTCAGTGCGCTTTATCTTCAAAAGAAGAGAAATCTTCATGTTTATGACCATTCTCATCGACATTCTTCATCATAAAGCTTCATGTTTTTCCCACGCTCTTTCAACCTTCAAGTTGATCTACGTTCATTGGTGTATATTCTTATTCACTTGCTCAATCAAAAACGGCAAACTTCATTTGCAATTTTTAGGGGGAGAAGAGTGCATATACTACAAGTTGATGGATGTTTGAATAATGGTCATACGACTCTCCTCCAACGCCTAATGTTTCACTTACTAAGGATAAATGGGATTTATTGTTTGGGATTCATTATTTCAAGATATGTTTGATAAGTATTTCCAACCGATAGCAAATATTGATCATCTACGAAGTACAACTCATACTACTCAAGAAGCCCAATCTCCAGTTATTCCTCAAGGTGGTGATAATGAATATCATAATATTGCAGTTGCACTCATGAATAATGATCCGCTCTTTGGTATTCCTTTACCAAATCTTCACGGATTATGGTTTATGAATAATGATCCGCTCTTTGGTATTCCTTTGCCAAATCTTCACGGATTATTGTTCCTCTCATTGTGCACAATATAAATCAACCACATGAACATTAAGGAGAATGACTACCTCATCCGATCGAAGACATTATTGGTGAATCTTCCAGATCAGTCTCTACATGTATACCTTTAGGAAGAATGCATTGATGTTGAGGAATCATTTGTTTTGGTTCATTCAGTAGGTCAATGTACATCCAATTGTATGTTGTTGTCACGTGCTGGGCATTTGACACAAGTTGATGACTTCGGAGTTAATCATTTATCACTTATTTGAGATTGAAGTTGACTTTCAACAAAGGCGTGTTCTTATTTGATAACTTGCTCGGGCTTAAGAATTTGAGTTGAAGACTTGGTTTTTCTAGTTACCAGCAGTCGGGGTGGATGGTTGAAGACCCGGTTAACTATCACTATCAGGAGTTACGTTGTTTTACTCAAGTGTCACACGCATATGAAAATGTGGATAATCTCAAGAGGTGTTAACGTCTCATACTTTGTTTGAGTAGTGAGTACTTAGATATTTGCTAAAAGCATAGATTCTCGACACCGTTCTTCCATCATTAAGTGCAAGCTTAAGATACAAATTCGGGGAATTCTACTTCAGTTTCAATTTTGGTATATCAGGTTTGCTTCTTCAGTGGTCACTTCAAATTTTCTACATATGGGTTGATAAAGATAGTCAGAGAGAGTTTCTGAAGCAGTTTGATTCTCACAGATACATTTGAGCTAATTTTTGTCCTTCTCTATTTCAAGAATATTTGGTATGATAATGTGTTGCCGATTCCGAGGTATCAAAACCGCAAGGGGAAGGAGACACACATCTAAATACACAACGAGTACACGTGATGAACTTAATACTTCTTCTCTATTGAAGTAATCCCAGGAAAGACAAATGTTATAACCGCAGAGAAACTCAGTGTCTAACTCGTAGCCTTTGGTGTGTCATTCCAAATATTTGGGGGAAGGATGCATTACTCCAACCATTTGAGGGGAAGTGGTCTCTGGAGACTTTTGGTTTGTCTTAGTTCAGCGTTCAGTTGGATGAATTATTAGAAGAATATTTGGAGCGTGAGATGATATTGCTTATTGACATCTTCTATATGATTTATGGCAGTGCTTCTGGCTATTGCTTCATGTACACAATGTAATGATGATTCCGATGTGATCGCAACCATCAGGGGAGAGATATATGTACATCAGGGTCGCACAACATGTTCACATGATCGAGCTTAATAAGTTATTCCGGAGTTGACATCCGCAGAGAAGATCAGTGATTCAAACCAGTTACTGTGATGTCGTTGTTTCTACTCTGGTTGGGTAGTTGTGTACATTATGGGCTGATTGGTTATACGGAAGATAACTGGAATGCACTTAGTAAAATGAAGATGTTGATATATTGTTCCCTAGAATTGACAACTGCTCAAACTCGAAGAGTTATGTGTACATCGGGGACGCACAACAAGTTCATGTGACCGGGCTTAATCATTTATTTCGGGTTTGATAACCACATAAATGATCCGTGTTAAATTGTTACTTCGGTGTTATCGCCTTCTTCGGTTCTTGAAGCTTCATACAATTAGACTGCTTGCTTTTCACTTCTTCTTCTTGGGGAAATGGTTTTTTTACGTGGATTGCCTAGTTTGGTCTTGGGGAAGCTATCAAAGATTCACTTTTTGAAGGCTCAAGTTCTTATGACGATTCAAGAGCCTCGAATGCTTTGGTGGTGAAAGTTTAAGAGATGATGACTTTCATCTTCTACAAAGTGCTGAACGATTTCCTTATCTCGGTACTCGTATCATCATCCTCTTAAACTATTTCTCTATCGTTGTAAATATTTTTCAAAAAGCAAAATACAAAATATAAATCCAACAAAAACAAAATAGAAAAATATAAAATCAACAAAAGCCCATAAAAAAAATTGAAAAATAAAAAAAATATGTTTTCTCAAGACATGTCTTCTGGTATCGATAACATCTACAGTCTTAAAAATGTCATTCAATAATGGCACGGGACTTTAGATGAAGTTCGAGTAGGAGGTGTAAACATTCTTTTTCAAAACATGTCTAAATCAAATGGCTTACAGTTATTTCAGACTGTGACCCGCGCTTAAACCATGGCTTGCTATTTTTTCAGATAGCAACCTGTTCTTCAAGTAAGGAAAGTGCTGCACTAAACCAATTTTCAAATATTTCGTGCACTTATCCTAAAACAAATTGAGGAAAGTATGTCGAAGGACTGCTGTTCCTACTCAAATATTTTTTCGTCTAAAAATTCTTCAAAAAAAAATTTGTTGTTTTCAAAAATGGTGGTAAATGAGTTGCTTGAAAATCAATCAGTATCGGAGTTTTCATAAATTTTCAAACTCAATCAATGACTTCAGCGCTTTTAAACTTTTCAGTAAAAATGAGTCATTGATTGAGGGGGAGAATGTTTTCAAATTTACATCATCTAACAAGCTTTCTTTATTATCCTAAATGCTTAACTGAAAAATGATGTTAACCTACGTTGAAGGACTAGGTGCCTAGGATATGATTAGAGTTTGATAAACACGTTATTCCCATGCTTTATATGAACTGATTGATATGTTGAATTGACTTTTATTAGTCGATTGTTGTTTGGGTGTTGTCGACCACCATATATCTGTATGTGTGTTCACTAACGTATGCAGGTATATTGGTATATAAGAATGTTCCCAATCCGGATCCCATAATTTAAGATGATTGGATGCCGAAAGGAAAAGGTAACTATATCTTGGGTTGACAAATGAAGAAACAGAGCTTAATTGGACTTCTATGGAGAGTTGGCATGGAAAAATGCAACGTAAGAGGTCTCACTGCTTCAGCAGATGGTTTTCTTCACCAGTAAATGAAGAAACATAGCTTAATTTGACCTTAGTTGGCATTAAAATGCAACGTATGAAGTCTCACTGCATCTACAGACGGTTTTTCTTCCAAGCCCTACAGCAACAACATAAGCTTCTCAATCACCTAACGTATCTTTGTGTAGGGATAATAGTGATGATACCATTTTTCTAAAACTTTGAAAAATATTGTTTTGAAAATGGAAAAATATTGTTTTGAAAATAAATCGGATTCAAAGTTTTGAAATCAACCGGACTATATTTTGTCAAATCTTCAGCAATTTTAAATTAAATATTTTCAAACAATATTTCATCAAAAAGTCCGTTTGTGCGTTAAAATGTGGTGATCTAAAGATTTAATGTTATGTCATGGTATGATTTTCTTTAAAATTCAAAGATCTGTAAAAATGAAATTTTTTCTGTTCTTGTCTGATTGTGAAATTGTTTTATTTTACTTAAAGATCTCCTAAAACAATCATACCTGACACTAACAATCTTTAATGTCTTAAAATGGTCCTTATTCGTCATTTTTCAAAATCAAATCTGCCACGTCTTTTCCCCAAAATTTCTAAATGATTTAAATCTTTTGGGATCACAAATCTAAAATGGTTTGAAAATTTTGATCGGGGAGTGATCGCGGATTTAAATCTCTTATCTGTTTAAATGGAATTGGTTTTAGTCCTTTAAAGGCACTCATGCCTCCATGTGCCAAACGATTTCAATATACGTAATGCACACGTTGAGGGGGAGCATTTATCCAAAAACATGATGAGTTTTTAAATCAGGCACATTTTCTCCCATGTTTTCTAAAACCCTATTATATCACTTGCGATCCAAAATCTCAAAGGGTTTGATATTTTTGATCGGGGGAGAATTTGTGATTTAATATGAAATTTGATAAAAGGTGATCGTTTTGATTCAAATGTGCACGCTGCTCTCCCATATGTGCTAAACGCTTTTGAATCTCGAAGAACATATTGAGGGAGAGCATTTCAAAAAGAAACATAGTTTATTTCTTTTTGCAGTAGCGTAGCGGAAACATAGTTTATTTTCTTTTTGAAATGCTCCCCCTCAGTATGTGCTTTGAGATTCGAAAGCGTTTAGCACATATGGGAGAGCAGCATGCACATTTGAATCACAACGATCATCATTTATCAGATTTCATAATTAAATCACAAATTCTCCCCCGATCAAAAATATCAAACCCTTTTAGATTTTGGATCCCAAGTGATTTAATAAGGTTTAGAAAACATGGGAGAATATGTGCCTTGTTTAAATACTCATCTTGTTTTTGGATAAATGCTCCCCCTCAACATGTGCATTGTATATTTGAAATCGTTTGGCACATGGAGGCAGGATTGCCTTTGAAGGACTAAAACCAATTCCATTTAAACAGATTTGAAATTTAAATCACGATCTCTCCCCCGATCTAAAATTTCAAACCAATTGAGATTTTGCATCCCGATTGATTTAAATCATTTGGAAAATTTTAGGGGAAAGACGTGGCAAGATTTAATTTTGAAAAAATGCCAGATGAGGACCAATAATAGACATTAAAGATTGTTAGTGTCAGGTATGATAGTTTTTAGGAGATCTCTAAGTAAAATAAAACAATTTCACAATCAAACAAGAACAGAAACAAATTTCATTTTGAAAGATCTTGATTCTTAAAGAAAAATCATACCATGATATAACATTAAATCTTTAGATCACCACTTATTTTGTACAATCCGGACTTTTATGAAGAAATATTGTTTGAAAATATTTTATTTTAAATCACTCTCCCCCTCAATCGATGACCGTATTCGATGATTGAGTGACTTAAGTTTTGATAAATTGAAGTCCGGTAATTTTCAAAAATAAGTCCAATTAATTTTCAAAACAATATTTTCCATTTTCAAAACAATTTAATCAAATTTTTTCAAAATTGTTTAAAAATGGTATCCTGCACAAAGATACGTTCGGTGGTTGAGAAGCTTATGTTGTTGCCGTAGGGCTTGGAAGAAAAACCGTCTACTGATGCAGTGAGACTTCTTACGTTGCATTATAATGCCAACTGAGGTCAAATTAAGCTCCGTTTCTTCATTTGCCGATGAAGAAAACCATCTGCTGATGCAGTGAGACCTCTTACGTTGCATTTTTCCTTGCCAACTCTCCATAGAAGTCCAATTAAGCTCCGTTTCTTCATTTGTCAACCCAAGATATATTTACCCTTTCCTTTCGGCATCCAATCATCATGTTTTGTGGGATCCGGATCGGGAACATTCTTATATACCAATATAACTGCATACGTTAGTGAACACACATACAGATATATGGTGGTCGACATCACCCAAACAACAATCGACTAATAAAAGTCAATTCAACATAACAATCAGTTCATATAAGGTATGGGATTTATGTGTTTATCAAACTCTAATCATCTAATCCTAACAATCATATCCTAAATTCCTAGTCCTTCGACATAGGCAAATATCATTTTTAATTAAGCACATAGGATAATTAAGAAAGTCCGTTAGATGATATAAATTTGAAAACATTCTCCCCCTCAATCAATGACTCATTTTATAAAAATTTTAAAAGCGCTGAAGTCATTGATTGAGTTTTCAATTATTACGAAAACTTGATTCTGATTGATTTTCAAGCAACTCATTTACCACCATTTTGTTAAAAACAACAAATATTTTTCTGAAGAATTTATAGAAGGAAAAACATTTGTGTAGGAACAGCAGTCCTTCGACATACTTTCCTCAAACTGTTTTAGGATAAGTGCACGAAATATTTGAAAAATTGTTTAGCGCAGCACTTTCCTTTCTTGAAGAACGGGTTGCTATAGGAAATAATAGCAAGCCATAGTTTAAGCACGGGTTGCAGTCTGAAGTAACTGCAAGCCATAATTTTAGACATGTTTTGGAAAAAGAATATTTACACCTCCTGCTCGAACTTCATCTATGATCCCGTGCCATTATTGAATGACATTTCTAAGACCGCAGATGTTATTGATACCAGAGGACATGTCTTGAGAAAAAATATTTTTAGTCTTTTTCAAATTTTTCTGATTTTTATGGGTTATTTGTGGATTTTATATTTTTCTATTTTCTTTTTGTTGGTTTTATATTTTTGTATTTTGTTTTTGATAAATATATACAAAGATAGAGAAGATGATATAGTTTAAGAAGATGATGATACGAGTACCGAGATAAGGATATCGAGCAGCCCCGTTGTAGAAGACAGAAGTCATCATCCCTAAAACTTTCACCACCAAAGCTTCCGAGGCTCTTGCATTGAAGAAAGAAATTGAACCATCTGAAAGTGAAACTTTGGCAGCTTCCCCCCAAACTGAAAATCCTTTAGCTGAGCAGATTCAAATCTTTCTTTCAAGCTTCCATTAGCCAGGTGCACAAAAAAGCACACCATTATCATTGGTCCTGCTGCTCCTTTTCAGAATAATCACTGTAATTCTTCGTTCGGGGTTATATCATCAACAAGAACAGCAAAGTATCATCCCACTCTTTAAATTTCTTCTCATATTTCATTACCACTGAAGTCTGAAGCGATGCATCCCCAAAAAGTTGTCAAGAGACCACTTCCCCCAAGTAGATGAATTGATGCAGTCAGTCTCTTAGACTAGAGCTCACGAACCCAAATACACATAAACCCGAAGACAGAGAAATTTATACCATCGAAGTAGCAGATTAAGTCCAATAGCCAAAGAATAACCCCGATGTATACTTTTCTCTCCCCTAAAGAAAGTGTATGAAGCTCAAGAACCCGAAGTACCCGAATGCCCAAAGAGAGAATATTCAATAACATTGAAGAAGCAGGCCGAATCACATCGATTATTCTCAGGATGACAATCTCTCGGATGTCAACTCCGGTATAAGTGATTATATCTCTGAGTCATTGGTTAAGCCCTCAAGTGAAGCAACTGAGCATCCCCAATGTACACAATCTCTCTCCCCTGATGATTGTGATAACATCAAAATCATCACACACTTGTGTACCTCTTTTATCTTCAGAAACTTTCTATTACATCATTTCCCCCACGTAGTTGGAATAATAACACTAAAAGGCTTGATGAGTAAAACCTTGAGTTTCTCTGCGGTCATGACATTTGTCTTCCCTGGATATCTTCAATCACTTAGAAGAATTAAGTTCATCAAGTTTACTCGCCATGAGTCAAACTTGAGTTTCTCTGCGGTAATAAAATTTGTCTTCCCGGAATATCTTCAATCACTTAGAAGAATTAAGTTCATGAAGTTTACTCGCTTTGTGTTTAGATATGTGTCTCCTTCCCCCTTGCTGGTTTTGATACTTTAGAATCAGCAACATATTGTAAGCTCGTATACTAGAAATCTTTTGAGAAGAATACTTGAAGTCTTTGTGAGAATCAACTTGTTGAAGAACGTGAGCAAGTCTAATTGGGGATTAAATTAGACATTTTACCCTCCCCCAATTAGTGCTCTCCCCTAAACCGACAATCTGTTTGATAACTGCCTTGAATAAGAAGAAGTCTTTAGATCGTTAAATGCAACTCGTCTTTAGTCTTCTAACATGTAGCAGAAAATGTAGAACTGACTGTAGACGCGACCTTCTTCAAGATTGTCCAGTTGGTGATTAGATAGTTAACATCTTCATCTCACCAAATGCGTTCCAATTACCTTATATGTAGCAAATCTCCTTAACTAAGATCCCTCCCAATCAAACAAGAACAGAAAGATGTTCATCAAAGAAATCAGACCAGCAACTAGAAGCACTTTGTCATTTAATTATATCAGCCCGTGAAGATGTCAACCAACGGCTCTAAGAAGAAACTCTATGTAGAAATGACCCGATAAGAAGAAGCTTGGTTCTTACATGAGTTTGGAGCCGTTTGACCATTTATTCTCTAATAACAATCAACCATGCAGAATTATCATACTTCTTCTCCCCCTCAAGAATTGCATACGGAGATGCCATTCTTGATTGAATAAGTGAAATCATCCAAATATAATCTATTCACACTTCTCCCCCGCAAAATTAGCACATGATGTTGCCATCGTCATTATAGTTGAGCAAGTGGAATAAGAAAACAATCAACTGTAGTCCTGTTCACTTGGTAATCGAAGCGCATGGAAAAAGCATAAAGCATGTTGATAAGAATGGTCATAATGAGAATATTTCTCTTCTTTCGAAGATAATGCGCACTGAAGCGTACACATTTATTTTCTTTAGAGAACGAGGCATGAACTGATGTGTTCATACGTCATTAGAAGATTTCTCTTCTTTTGAAGATAAAGCGCACTGAAATGTACACTTTTCTTTTCTTTAGAGTACGAGGCATGAACTGATGTGTTCATACGTAATAATCTCTCTATTTTCATCTGCTCTTGGCAAACATGTAATCAACCCCATTATCATTCAGTAGGCTCTTTGTCGTGACAGCTGATGGAGAAAACCCAATATGATGAATTTGACCCTGAAGTAGAATAACCCGAACTCATGACTTAAACTTGCACATATGTAACAAAGAGCGGTGCCGAGACTTCATCCTTCATTGAATCTCTATTTACTATATACTCTGCATCCAACCAACCATCAAGTAATAGACATACATCACCTCTTGAAAATCCACAATTGAATGTGACACTGAGCACTACAACGTAACTCCTTAAAACGTAGTTATTTTGTGGTGGTAAGAGCCCAATTCCCCCAAGTGGTAAAAGAAAAGGTAAAAGTCACCCAACAATAACTAGATTTCCAAGTCTTCGTTTTTGATAATAAGCTCGAACAAGGATCTTGAAGAATCTTCATCCAACCATCCCCGATACCTTCAGATACTAAGCACACTTGCCCGTGATATTTCACTTCAACCTCAAATAAATAATAGTGAATTAACCCCGTTGTCACATCTTGTTAAAAGCTCAAATCTAGCCTCCTTTGACCATAAAAGCGAACTTTGATAATGGTTTCATCCCGACCATGGTTAAAAGCACGTAACCCCGTAAAACCATGTAATAACCAAACTGCCATGAAGACAATCCAAACACACATCCAATTCATGAAGTACACCCTTTTATCCCTTCTTTGAAGCAAAAACCGTAGCATCAGCATCAGAAAAGATCCCGAAATACACTTTCCTTTTCTCCAGGATGGTTCCATCATTACGGGATTTTACAACTCTATGGTTTAAACCGAAAAATATATTCTTTCGCGGGATTTTACAAAACCAAGAATAAACCGTAAGATAGATCCGGAAATGTACTTTACTATTACCAGGATGTTTCCATTGTCACGGGATTTTACAAGTCTATGATTTAAACCGAGAAATAGGTTCTTTCGCGAGATTTTAAAAAATCAAGACAAAACCGTAAGCAATGTCTGTTCGTGTTCAGACAGCATTGGTTTCGTTGAATATCTGTTTTAGGGGAATATGCAGCGGTTCATCAACAGTTCATTATTCAACATCAACAACCATTAAAAACTTTGGTAGACACATCATTCACGAATTATGTCGGCTATTATGGTGACCATATAGTGAAGTAAACCCGATATGCCAAACTTGATCATGAAGTAAAATTCCCCAGATTTGTTACTTAAACTTGTACTACTCCTTGTGAAAAAGAAACGGTGTACCCAATATACAAAACCTCTTGACAAATCCTCAACTGTGTGAGACACCGAAGTGATAGCTACGTTGTGGGTTAAGCGAGAAAGAATCACAACCGTAATTAAATAGCCAAGTCTTTATCACACTTTATAAATGCCCAAACAAGTCATCTTCGCGGAATGGTAGAAAGAAAGAAAACATAATAAGTAAACGCGCCCTGAAATCCTCACTTCAAATTCAAATAAGAAATATCGTTCAAACAACCCTGCAGTCAACTTTGTTCAAATAAACAGTTTCAAGCCGTGATGAAATATTATCCATGAAAATGAATATACCAAAGTACCAAACCTCATAATCATAACGAATCTCAGCATCATAACAAATCACATCATTAAAGCACATCGCCAAATCTCATCGTCACCAAACCTCATAACCCAAAACTCATAATCAACTCTCATGAATAGATCTCCAAAAATCCAAATTTCATAGGTTCGCAAGACTTATTAACAAACCGTATCGGCCCACTTCAATCATCCAATTCAAAATAATCAAATTATCATCCAATCAAAAATCCATTAGCTTAGACCAATTTATCATTTTAATCCATATTCCCAAGACAGATCACGAGTCCAAGTCCATCAGAAATCGTTAGTCCATATTTGCAATATCACCCATTGCCAATATGTAATGTGTACCCTCAATATTTAGTGATAAGAAAACGGGTAACACATTTTATCCGTGATATCTAATACATCATATCATTTAAACACATATATATCATCACGTCACATTCCAATCACGTTTTGAATTTGAGCCCATAATGAGGTGATACCAAGTCCATGTTTCGAATTAAACATTTAGCAATGTTGAATTTTAAACATAAAGCCCATGATCCAAATCAGAGACCCGAACCAATCCAGAGATACATAATCAGATATAAAAGTGAGTTATCACTTCATAACCCTAATAATACTCACAAAAAAAAGCTAATCTCTTCAAAACATCCGCCCCCATCATACATATTATCCCAACAAACCCTAAAAAAGTTCCGAATAAAACGCCTCCCATCTTTACTCAGTCACTTTTCTAAGTCCTTTAGCATCAAACACCCTTACCAAAACCGATTCATAACACCTCAATAATAAGATGATTAGTCCGAATGAGACGCAGTCACAGGGATGACTAAGAGTCCTTCATTAATACCACAGGGATGGTACGAGATGTGTGATGGCCACAAGGATGGCATAAGGCTTTAAACGGCTTCGTTATTGCACGAATGAATTCAGGTAGGTATTTCCTTGAAGCTTTGTTGTTGTAATTGAGTCACAAACGAGCCAAGTACATGAGTTAACATATTTGTTAATATCATTACTTAGTTTCGGACATTAACAAAGAAAACATTTTAGATCCGTGAGGCACAAGATCATTTGTGTATAGATCTTTAAGGGGTCTATGTGTTCTATGAACAGCACACAAGGGGTCAAAGCTGAGATCATATTTATATTTACCTTTTTCGTTCACCTTTTAACCTTAGAATCTGTGATGATGATGAATGTTTCGTGTTGATCCTTGAATGAATGAAAAAAAATATAAATACACACGAAATTTGAATCTGAGATCGATTTATATTTTCAATTTCTTCATTGAGAATAGTTGAAGGGTAGTGTTCATGGGTTTGATATGAATGTAGTTATAGGATTGAGGTTGATTTGGATTTAGACCAGAAGTTGGATTGTCGTTCATGGACCGAGGATGGATTAACAAGCTGAGGTCGAGTGAGTCTGAATAGACTATGGTATTATTGGTCTTGTGTTCTTGGTCTAGTATGAGTCAACAAGTCGCTAAACTGATTTGTCAAGTCGTTACTTCTTTAGCCTTCCTTTTTTCATTACAAATCGCTATTGACTTTGTCAAGTCGCTAAACTTCAAACACATCAAGTCGCTGTATCATTATCTTGACAAATCGCTGGATATTTCTGTTAACAACTTGCTAGCACAACTCGCTACTCATATACAATGAATCTAGACGACTTGTAAAGACAAGTCGCCACCAGTGATTGTACCAAGTAGCTAGGTAGATTTTTGAATTTTTCCGATGAATTTTCTGGCTAAGTTTCGACCATATTCATAATAAACCCATAAACACATCATAACAACTGCTTCTTATGACTGTTATGACCAGTTTTGACCATAAAATTTTACTTGACAGGATTGGTACAAAAATCATGAAAAGGTACTGTTTGGACAAAAAGGATGACACAAAACAAGCATGTATGGACCATAACATATATTTGTTGACCAATCAAAAGGATACAAAACATGATAAACCAAAACTGTTATACCAAAATAATAAACCACAACTGTTATACCAAAATAATAAACGGAAAATGATTTTCCGACCAATAAGCGTACAAAAACAGTATTACCAATGTAAAAAAAACCACAACAAATCAACACAACACAATAACCTTGGCTCTGGTACCATTTTTAGGATCAAAATATTTATTGTGTTGATGATTCGGGTGGTCTTGGATGATGGAAATACATGTTAGCCATTAGAGAGAGAAATTAGAGAGATGGGTGTTTCTTGCTAGAGACTTGCTTTGTAAATTATCAAATGTTAGATTGAAATCAATACCCCTTCCATGGATGGAAGGGGTATTTATAGTTACAATGAATACGTCCTCCTATCGGACTGTGGATCAGGCATACAGTGGGTAAAGACCCGTCCTTCCACCACGGTGTTACACTACACTAAACTATGCTACAAACTAACTAATTAACTACAACATAACGTAAATAAATACAAGTCTATGAGCTAAAATATGCTAGACCATAATTGGGGTGACCGACACTTTAATATGGAATTTCCAATTCCTAACAAATCACCACCACGAATTGAATCAAGAAACTAAAAGACCAATGATGTTGGCCTTTCCCAATGTATGAAACACACTACACGTCAAGCAATCACCCTTTGATGCTAGTCTAACCTTTTTACCAATCCTTGCACAAGACTACACCCAGTATTATGAAGAAATAATCATCAAAAACAAAAGACTTATTTTGGATGAATGTATGTGGCGTCAACATCAAGGGGAAGGGAGGAGATTATGAAGGCAATATGTAACCTCCCAAATCAACCATAATTATCATCAATTTGCATTAATGATAATTGATGTCAATCAATTAGTTTCATATTAGGTCCTTCAAAGTCCAAATCCTCCTCTTTACACCCTTATGTTACAAAGGTTATTAATAACGTAAATACGATAAATACATTATAATAATGGTGTCTAAGTGTATATGTGTGTGACCCCATAGGCTCACATATGACCAGCCATATAATTATTTATTATGACACAAGCATACTCCAATAGCTCCCACTTGCGATGTCATAATAGACAAGTAATTATACAAGCAATGGTTAGCGTCTAGCAACACGCCAATGCCTCTAGTGATATGTGAGGTCAGTTTCTCAAACATTTCATTAAATTGTTTATATGTCATATATCCCTTTGTTTCAGATACCATGTTGAACTATAGAAATGGATCAAAATGTCATTCTAATGGTTCAACTATTATGTTCTCGATCTTGATATTGAACAAGATTACCAAGTGAATTAAGATTCATCTTAATCTCATTTGGGTACGACCATACAAACATATATTCAAATCATCGAGGGGCCCAGTAGTATCTAACTCCATACCATGTGGAGGAACAAATCCTATTTTGATTGCACGTGTCATTCATGTGCTTCGAATCATTTCTGATAGTGGCCTTTATAACTACCTTGTTCAGGACAGCGTTTAACCATATCAAGGAGTGAAACTCCACACATGCAAGACCTGCTTGCATCTCAAGTCAAAGGATAATTGACATAATGATCGGTGGCAAACCGTCAAGTTTATCACACAAGTCAACCACTTGTGAATGGTCAACCGTAATAAAATTAAAACAGTCTAAAACCAATGCAATTTCCCTTGGAATATAGTGGATTCCCGGGTTGTTAAGTCCCACGGAGGATTAATGGTGCTTCAAAACGTTCAGATGTCGAATGATCACTAAGGATAATGATCAGTAAGGATTTTGAGTGGTAATTACACCTAAAGAGAAAGTTTGTAAATTACAGGTGCTTAAATGCAAATTAAAGAAAATTTTAAAAAACTAAATTATATTAAATAAACGCTATCACTATTTTTAAAGTTGGTTTTTCTTGATTTATAAAACAAAATAACTTAAATAAACTATTTAAGTTAAAGCGTAAACCTAAATTATCTAAAAACATGACCTAGAATGAAAACGCATGCTTATATATAAAAATTACGCGAGTGCGTAAGAAAAAACGTAAAATTTGTAAAACAAAAGTCCTACGAGTGTAAAACAATTTTCTTACTTACTATATGACAAAAGAAAATTTTAGAAAAAAGATTTATATTTTTTTTACTTTTATATTTTTTATTATGAATTAAATACTATTTTAAACTAATTAAATGATTAAAAATACTAAAACTATTCAGAAAATTCTGAAACTTTTTTATAAAATACTTTATAACAATACAAAGCTAAGAAAAATACAAAAGGTGTGAAAGCTTGTTTTAATAAGCTGTAAATAAGCTAATGAACTCGTATAAGCTAAAATAGAAAACAAGGGGTAAGTATTAAATGTTGCAAAGAAATACCACCAAAGACCCAAGGGCAACTGGTATCTTGTGTGTGTGGTGAGCTGGGTGGCCAGGGTTCAATCCCAAAGAATGGACTTTTATTTTTATTTTCTTTTGGATTTTTCTTTTGAAACTGATTAAGTACAATGAAATAAGCAATTTATGAAACTAGAACTTTTATAAAACCACTAATAAGCTCAGATTAAGCTTATGATTACTGATTAGTAGCAAAAATGGAATAAGCTCAAGAATTAGCCAAGTAGCTAATAAGCTAATAAATAAGCAAAAGGTTAACTAAAAATAAGCTAGACAAATGATAATAAGCTAAAATGACAACTGAAAAAGCAAAATAACTTAGAAATAAGCACTAAACAAACTCCAAATAAGCACTAGCTTAACTGGTGCACAGGACACTTTTTGGGTTTCTAGGCACTTTCTAGCTTATTTTTAAGCACTTAAATAAGTTTGGAATTGAAAAGGAATACTAGAACTAACAAATTTACCAACTGAGCTTTTCCAAAATCTAATTTTCAAAGATTGGATTACACTAATAAGCTTGTGAGAAGCTTTTGAAAAAGCTGGTAAACACTGACTGATTAATGTACTAGATGAAATGGACAAAACAAAAAGCAATGAGCAGGCCTATTAAATAAGCTAGAAATTTAAAAATAAGCTTTGGCACATCAAGCTAGCCAGAAGGGCTTCACAAAACATTAAAAGTTACAAGCTAAACCTTTTTAATGAGCAAGATATAAGCTAATGAAATAGGCTAAACTGTGTAACTGTGGGAGGTTTTCCTAAAAGTACTTAAAAGAGGCTAACAAATAAGCAGTTTATAAGCTAAGTAGAGATAAACTAAAATTTTTCTAATGAAGATAAGCAACAAAATTCTAATATCCCAAAAGATGATGAGCTAAATCTTAATATTGAACACACAATAAAATTCTTAAGTTTATTCAAAAACTGCAATTGAGAAATTTTGACTTTTATAATTATGAAGCAGTTTGACTTTTATGAGATTCTAATGATCCTAGATGATCTAATTTGATGTATTAAGCTACTATGAGACTAAATTAGGCTAGATAAACAACTTTCAAACCAGTATGCATGATTATGCAATCTATATTTCTAACAGTTAACAATTAAGGTAAGTTTAAAGCTAATTTTGACTTTTTAACAAACAAGCACTATATTTTATGTTTGCACTGAGCTATTTAGAACTAATATAACATAAAACAACAACAAACAACAAGAAGCATATCCTAGAATGCTAATCTATTCAAAGAAATCCAAACACCTCTATTGAAGGCAGTTTTGAAGCTTTTAACACTAAAACAAAATTTTAAACCAAGTAATCTATTGATTATCTTAAATTAACTATAATAAGACAAGATTAAACAAGAATTAACAATATTTAAACACTTATACTAAGAAATGCAAATTTTTAAGAATTTGCTTACAAGAGATTATCCAGCTGAAAATACAGAACCAAGAACAAGAACCACTCCTAATAGCTTTCCACAAAGCTTCTAACCCAAGGACAATCCATATATTACCCTCTTCATTTTGAACCATCTTCACTGAATTTTTTTATTTTCTAACTATTTTTTAGTATTTTTCTTGTATTTTTGAATTGTTGAATAAAACTGGAATTTTAAGGTTTCTAAAAGCTTATAAGCTGTGTCAAGAGCTTATATGAGCTTAAGAATCCTTAGCAACAACTAATAACAACATTAACACATATTGAGATTTTTGAAATGAAAATTGCATAAACTGAATTTGAAACTTGAACACTGAAATTGATTATTGAAAAAGATTTACAATACACTGAACTTGAGAAAAACAGTACTTGAAAGCTAAGAAATACACTGGAAAGCTTAAGTTAATTAAAACGACTAAAGAAATTAAAAATTATGCTAGATATATCTTTACATTGCTTCTCCTTCCTTCTTTATATCCTTTTGGAGTTCCCACTAGCACTCTGGTCATTTCCCACTTGCAATCATGGCCATTGATTTCTTTGAATTCATCCTAGCCTTTAAAACTGATTTTGGCGCCAAAAGTGGTACTAGTGGATTAGAGCATGTTTAGAGCAATTAAGGATTTTTGGGTGATTGTGGAGGTGGAGGGGACAAGTTGGGAAGTAGATATGGAGCTAGGGTTGATTTGGCAAGAAAAAATGTGTTTTGAGGTGAGGTTGGAGTGTTTGATGGTGGGGATGCATTAAATGCAAGGTAGGCTAATGAGAGGAGGGGGATGAGCTGGAGAGTAGTATATAGGTGGAAAGGTAGTGAGGTGGTGGTAAAACCACTGTTTTGGGTTTACAGTGATGGTGAAGACGAAGAACAAGATAACTAGTATTTTGGCGCGCGTTTGACTTTGTTTGACCATTGATATTAATAACGGGGAGGGTCAAAATAGGTATTGGCAGGGGTCAAATGGATTATGGACTGGCTCAAGGTTCATGGTTCAAGGGTCAAGATATTTGGGCTTGGATTTGCATTTGGGCCAGCTGGTATGTGGATTGGATTTGTGATATTAATAAAAAGGGTCCGGTTTGGTTTTGATTTATCACAAGGACCATACTTGTTAATTCTGCAAACTTGAGGGACTGAACCTGCACTTTTTCTAATGTTAACACAAGGACCAACTTTGCCATATATGAATAGTACAAGGACCACATTTGATTATTTTCACTTTTTAAATATCCGAGGACCTTTTATGAAAATTTTCAAACTTGAGGGACCAAAGTTGCAAATATGAAATTTTAACTTTAAAGGACTATTTTTGACAACTCATGAATCCCTAAGGACTTTAAATAACATTTTTCATTATTTTGATTTACCAGGGACTATATTTGGCAACTTTTGAAACTTGGGGGACTAAAACTGCCAATTATGCAAACTTGATACGTTTTTCATCTGATTTTGGTATTTTTGCATTTAAAACACATAAAACACTTATTTGTGATATTTTTATCATTTTGATGCATTTCTGAGTGTTTTCAGATGTTTTTGCAGACTAAAATGGTACAAAAATGATGAGTATTTAGACACTCATCAATCCCCCACACTAAGATATTGCTAGCCCCTAGCAATCTTTTAAGAAAAATTAATGGATTTCATCTCTTTACCAAAAGCCATTACTTCGAGTAGCCATTGTTTCAGTTCAAGTAAGAACCTTGGTACAATAATAACCAAATGATTTTGAGCAAATCACCAGCTTTCAACGGTTTTGATTTGTCTTTACCAGAAGTCGTTTGCTTCTGGACTAGCCAACTCTTAGATAAATTATCAATATTATCTTTGGTGAGCCGATTACCAATTATGGTTTTCCAACTGCCTTTACCACAAGCCATAAACTTGCGGGCTAGCCAACTTTTCACTAATTAAAGATATGGTGAGCTGAACACCATACAATTTTGGGAAAATTGCAAGCCATAAACGGATTTGAGATATCTTTACCAAGAGCCGTTTGCTCCTGGATTAGCCAATCCTTTTGTGGGTTAGACATGGTGGACTGATTACCATTTGCTGAGTAAGTGAAAAACACTTACTCCAAAAAAAAATTTTTGCCAAAAATGGGGGAATTGGGTGGTAATACATATGATAAAATTCGTGAGAATTCCCCCCACACTAGAAATGAATATTGCCCTCAATATTCAAAGTACCGGCGGTTATGCCGAAACATAGAACATAAAAGGGAAATACTACGGCCATTATTTTATTTTTGATATATACATTTTTTTTTAAACTTATATACAACAGCGGGGGGCAACTCCCCCACACTAGGGTGGTAGAAAGTAGAAAGAAGTCAGAAATATGGGTGAAAACCCATATGGTGTGCTACTGTTTTTGATTACCGAGTCACTAGCTTGACTCGATCCCCGCATTCATTGGTTCATGGGGAAAGTTTGTAGTTTCGGGACAACCACGGGTGGAATGTCCTCTCCAAAATAGTGTTTTAATCGATGACCATTCACTTTAAAATTTGGACCATCGGGTTGAGATAACTCAATGGTACCATAAGGAAATACTTTAGTGATGGTGAATGGTCCATACCAGCGGGATTTTAGTTTTCCCTGAGAAAATCTTCAATCTTGAATTGAAAAGAAGGACTCGATCACCGACGTTGAAAACGCTGTTCTTGATTTTGGAGTCATGAATCTTCTTTGTCTTTTGTTTGTAGATCAAAGAGTTCTCGTCATGCTTGATCACGAGTTCATTTAATTCATTCATTTGAACTTTTCTGTGATCACCACCGTCTCAATATCGAAGTTGGCATGTTTCAAGGCCCAATATGCTTTGTGCTCAAGCTCAATCGGCAGATGACATGCCTTTCCGTACACAAGCTTGTATGGAGTACACCCGATGGGTGTTTTATAAGCTGCACGGAAGGCCCGAATGCGCCATCCAGTTTATTCAGACCAGGATGCACGGTTTTCGCTACATCGTCCTTTCAAGAATTCTTTTAATACCACGGTTGGAAACTTCCACTTGCCCACTTGTTTGGGGTGGTACGCAGTAGAGAGACGGTGAGTTACACCATACTTTTGCATGAATCTATCAAATTGGTCATTGCAGAAATGCGTACCACGATCACTGATTATAGCTCGAGGAGTTCCAAACCTAGAAAAAAGAGATTTTAAGAATTTCACAACAACTCGGGCATCATTAGTAGGTAAAGCTTTCGCTTCAACCCATTTTGACAAATAGTCAACAGCCACAAGTATGTATTTGTTTCCTCGAGATGATGGAAAGGGCCCCATAAAGTCAATGCCCCAGATGTCAAAAATCTCACACACTTGAATGGCGTTTTGCGGCATTTCATTTCTTTGTGAGATATTCTCGTGACGCTGACAAGCGTACACGTGCTTTGACAAATTCGTGGGCATCCTTGTAAATTGTAGGCCAATAAAACCCGAAATCAAACACCTTTTTGGCGGTGTAATTTGGACTATGATGGCCCCTGGTGGGTCCCAGATGGCAAGCTTTGAGAATGTCCATAGCATCCTGTCCATAAACACACCGTCGGATGACTTGATCCGCACAAATTTTGAATAAGTAGGGTCGTCCGAAGTAATGTTTAACATCTTTGAAGAATTTGTTCTTCTGTTGGTCGACATTCCTTTCACTATGAAGTTACCCGCATGGTAATTTGCGAAGTCGCAAGAAACCATGGGGTAGTAGATTTCCACTAAAAGAAACCGCATTGAGTGTCTCGAGAGGAAATGTTTCATTTATTTCCTTTTTCTCAAAAACATCTTGGTGTGTGTTTTCTAGACGGGACAAATGATCTGCAGCCAGGTTCTCAGCTCCTTTTTTATCACGTATAATGATATCAAATTCTTGCAAGAGGAGAACCCAACGGAGCAATCTCGGCTTTGCATCTTGTTTTGCAAAGAGGTATTTGAGAGCCGAATGATCCGTATACACCACGCATTTGGTCAAGATTAAGTACGGCCGAAACTTCTCAAATGCATACACCACGGCTAATAGCTCTTTTTCCGTGGTGGTGTAATGGGTTTGAGCTTCAGTCATAGTCTTACTTGCGTAGTGGATAGGCTGAAAATGCTTGGATCTACGTTGCCCTAGGACCGCACCGATAGCAAAATCACTTGCATCGCACATAAGCTCAAAAGGCAAGTCCCAGTCGGGAGCAACGAGAATGGGTGCTTCAAGAAGCTTTCTTTAATGTTTCAAAAGCTTTGATGCACTCAAGTGAGAAAATAAAAGGAGCATCTTTTTCAAGAAGATGGGTCATAGGCCGGGCGATTTTAGAAAAATATTGTATGAATCTGCGATAAAAACCGGCATGACCTAAAAAACTCCTAATACCTTTGACGGTAGTAGGATGAGGTAATTTAGCAATAACATCGACTTTTGCTCTATCAACCTCAATCCCATTTTTTGAAATCTTATGGCCAAGGACTATGCCTTCTTTGACCATAAAGTGGCACTTCTCCCAATTTAGACAAAGATTGGTGTCTTCACACCGTTTTAGCATTTTATCTAGATGGGAGAGACATGTTTGAAACGAGTCCCCAATGACCGAGAAATCATCCATAAACACCTCCATTGTTTCCCCGATCATGTCGTGGAAAATTGCCATCATACATCGTTGGAACGTGCAAGGAGCATTACATAAGCCAAAAGGCATACGCCTCAGAGGCAAAAGTTCCGTGATGGGTGTGAATGTGGTCTTTTCTTGATCCTGTGGATCAATGGGAATCTGAAAATAACCCGAGAAACCATCTAGGAAACAATAGTATTCATTCCCTACTAATCTCTCAAGAATTTGGTCCATGAAGGGTAGAGGAAAATGGTCTTTTCGGGTGGCGCCATTCAACTTACGATAGTCAATGCAAACACGCCATCCCGTTACCAGCCGAGTTGGAATTAACTCGTTTTCTTCATTTGTGACAACAGTTATGCCACCCTTTTAGGAACACAGTGAATTGGGCTAACCCAAGGACTATCTGAGATCGGGTAAATTAAACCTGCATCAAGAAGTTTAAGAACCTCTTGTTTAATAACATCATGGATTTTTGATTCACCTTCTCTCGATGTTGAATCGCTGTGTTTGAAGTCATCCTCCATTAAGATTTTGTGAGTACAAAACTCGTGGTTGATACCCTTAATGTCGGAGAGTTTCCAAGCAATTGCTTGCTTGTGTGACTTCAAGACCTTTATGAGAGCAGACTTTTCATCTTTACTCAAATCTCGAGCAATAATGACGGGTAATTTATCATCACCCTCAAGAAATGCATACTCGAGATGAGGTGGTAAGTCCTTAAGTTCGACTTCAAGAAATTCTTCAGTTTTCTCAACTGACTTGACTTCCTTGTTATGAAGCTCGACGGGAGGGAGTGATGATGGATCATCATTAAGCAACTTCTCAATGAGAAGTATGTCCCCCTCGATGTCGATGGGAGCGTGATCAATTTCCCAGGAAACCGAATCACTAGACAAGTATGCTTCAATCTCTTCCAAGATGAAGTCACTTTCCTCAAATGGAGTGAGAGAAGGAGTAGAATTGGCAATGATGGGTTGAGATGAATGAGTGAGATTATCACTCAAAGAATTATGATCATAACCGAGAACTTCTTGAGAGTACTCTTCGTAGCAACATCAATGATATCTATTCGTTAACCGACTCGTAATCATAGTTTGCGGAGTACCTCGAAGTTTGATCAAGGTTAAAGGTGACAGCTTCATTACCCACACGTAAAGTGATTTCTTGCTCAAATACATCAATGAGAGCACGCCCATTCTCGTGAATCCTCGCCCAACAATGAGAGGAACCCGTGGATCAGCATCGAAATCAACAACTACAAAGTCAGCTGGAAATGGAACTTTCCTACTTTCACAAATACGTCCTCGGCAATGCCAAGAGGACGGGATATTGTACGATCCGCAAGCTCGAGAGTCATGCATGTAGGAGTAAGATCCGGAAGAGAAAGTTTCTTCCATATCAATGAGGTATCGGTTAATGCTTGCACCAAGATCTCGCTAAGGCAAAGCATTCAACCATTCCCGAAATACACAAGGTAAGAGAAATTTTCCAGATCTCCAAGCTTTTCGAAGCTTTTCAAGATAACTGCAGGCGTTCTCGTCAGAGGAGTTTTTTTGCCATCTCAAACAAGCTTTTCCTTGTTGCTTAACATGTGTTTGAGAGTTGATGCAAACTTGGCCATCAGATGATAGCATCCGCAAAGCTTATGTCAAAATGTAGTTCTTGGAAAATTTGAAAAATTTGTCCATTTGATGACTGGCTTTTTCGCGGAGCTTCTGCTCATTCAAACGTGATGGGTAAAGAATAGAAGATTTGGATTTGGGGTTTTCAACGAGCTACCGGAAGTCCAAAAACAACTCCTGATTGGATTTGGGTTTCGGGACAACTTGAGGATGGACATCGTTGGTACCTCCGTTATTAGTAGGAAGTTCCTTGTCCTTTGTCGCCTCAGGTTCACTTTCCACTACCTTCGAGAGAGAAGAAGAAGAGGTAGTAGGAATAGCGGGTCCATTGTATGAAACACCACTTCTGGGTTGTGATCGCTTTGCATCCCTCTGTTAGGTTAGCGATCGTGTTGCTCGGAAGTTTTTCTGAGCCCGAGGGTTGATCATTTAAAGACTTCTTTAGATCGCTCCGACTGACCAACAACCTGTTCATTTCATCTTGGGATTTCATGAATTGTTTCAATAACTCATCATATGATGGTCCAGTTGGAACAATGGCTTGAGTTTGATTAGGAAAATTCTGTGCTTTATTATTCAAATTAGGGCCTTGATTTTGAAAATTTCCTTGATTAGGATTCATATTCCCATGAAATTGATTCCCTCGATTGAAATTGTTTTGATTAAGGTTTCCTTGATGTTGGAAACCTTGATTTGGTCCTGATAGAAATTACCTTGGTTTTGATAACCTTGGTTCATTCTAGGTTGGTTCTGATTCCGGTTTCGTATGTTAGGATTCTGTTAAAACCGGTAGTCCTTGATAAGTATTAGAACGGTAGTTTGGTTCATTTTGAGGACGGTATTGATTACCTCCTTGATGTGAAGTACCGGCTATAGCATTGGTTTCAAACGGACTACCATCGTGGCGCGACAGTTGTAGTATGCATGAGGGCCACCACAAGTAACATTGCACCTCGACTTTCTTCACTTCACCATGTGATGGTGTCTCTGGTGAAAGTGACTTTCTTTGGTTAGCAAGAACCAAAGCTCTGAACAATATCTCGTGAGTTTGTCAATCTTAGCATCGGTGCTAGATGTACTCACGAGAGATGAAGTAGAAGGTCCCTGCATTAGACCAGACCGATATGTCTTTGTTCGAAAGGGCGGACTGGGACTTGTTTTCTATGATTTGCAAGGCTTCTTTTGTGGTCTTGCTCAGAAATTACCTGAGGCATTTAAAGAGTCTTGGTCGCTTTGGCTCAGACCATTGTAGAAAGTATCCATTTGCATTAACTCGGTACAACCATGATGTGGACACTTCGAGCAAGTCTTTGTAACGATCCCATGCCTCCCCGAATGATTCATCAAATCTTTGAGAAAATTTCATTATCTCATTCTTAAGACTTGTAGTTCGCGATGGAGGATAGAATTCGTTAACAAACTTAGTGACTAAATCCTCCCATGTCTCAATGGAACGAGGGGTTGTTTCTCGCCAATTCCGGCTTGTCCCTCTAGAGAGAATGGGAACAAAAGAAGCTTAATTGCTTCATGTGGGACATTCTTGTATTTGATGGTAGATGCAATCTTGTTAAACCATCGAATATGTGCATGAGGGTCGTCCCGCCCAAAACCATAAAATTGGCTTTGGGTTACAAGATTAAGCAACCCGGTTTTGAGCTCGAAGGTATCACCCACGATGGTCGGGACAATAATGGCATCTCCGTAACCCTCGATGGGTGCTTGGAGAAGCTCAATCATCGGTTTGTCTTCGCCATTACGCAGGGGGTGGTGGTGTTAGACGCTCCTCGGCCACGTGAAGGAGCAGAACGCCCTCTACGCCTACGCGGAATATTTGCAAGCTCAAAGTGGACTTGTAGAGTCGGAAGAACGAAAAGCGCATGCACTAAGTATAAAAATCAGCCAAAAACAAATGCGAGGCAAAACGACAAGTGAACTTAAACCAATAATCACAAATGAAATCGCTTTGAAAAAGGTACACCAAATCACAAGGACACAAAGGCAAGTTTTGATCTCTAAGATTGGGAACTTATTAATGTTCACACCCCCAGTTGGTAGGTGTAATGCCTTGATTTTGTGGTTGATTTTATGTATTTAATAAGTACCACTAAAAAGACGTAGGTATGGATTTGTGCTAAGGGTTTAAATACTTTTGATAATATTTTGGTATCGTCCTCGCTTAACCAAATCGTACCTCTTTAAGAATCACCTTAAAGAAAATACAAGAAAGAAAACGTTACGATTGTTTTGTTGTTTTATATTTTGTTTGGTTTGTTAACACTTTTAGGAAAAGTGTTAATGAACTTTTGATTTTTACAAAAAACTGCTTTACAAAAGGTGGTATATGTGCAAGTATGGGTCAGAATGTTTAGAACACGCTTAAAGCCTCCCGCAATGCGGCGCCAAATTTTGATCGGTGGCAAACCGTCAAGTTTATCACACAAGTCAACCACTTGTGAATGGTCAACCATAATAAAATTAAAACAAATTAAAACCAATGCAATTTCCCTTGGAATATAGTGGATTCCTGGGTCGTTAAGTCCCACGGAGGATTAATGGTGCTTCAAAACGTTCAGATGTCGAATGATCACTAAGGATAATGATCAGTAAGGATTTTGAGTGGTAATTACACCTAAAGAGAAAGTTTGTAAATTACAGGTGCTTAAATGCAAATTAAAGAAAATTTTAAAAACTAAATTATATTAAATAAACGCTATCACTATTTTTAAAGTTGGTTTTTCTTGATTTATAAAACAAAATAACTTAAATAAACTATTTAAGTTAAAGCGTAAACCTAAATTATCTAAAAACATGACCTAGAATGAAAACGCATGTTATATATAAAATTACGCGAAAAGTAAGAAAAAACGAAAATTTGTAAAATAAAAGTCCTACCAGTGTAAAAACAATTTTCTTACTTACTATATGACAAAAGAAAATTTTAGAAAAAAGATTTATATATTTTTTTTACTTTTATATTTTTATTATGAATTAAATACTATTTTAAACTAATTAAATGATTAAAAATACTAAAACTATTCGAAAAATTCAAACTTTTTATAAAATACTTTATAACAATACAAAGCTACGAAAAATACAAAAGGTGTGAAAGCTTGTTTTAATAAGTCAAATAAGCTAATGAACTCGTATAAGCTAAAATAGAAAACAAGGGGTAAGTATTAAATGTTGCAAAGAAATACTACCAAAGACCCAAGGGCAACTGGTATCTTGTGTGTGTGGTGAGTCGGGCCGTGGTTCAATCCCAGAATGGACTTTTTATTTTTATTTTCTTTTTGATTTTTCTTTTGAAACCGATAATTACAATGAAATAAGCAATTTATGAAACTAGAACTTTTTATAAAACCACTAATAAGCTCGATTAAGCTTATGATTACCGATTAGTAGCAAAATGGAATAAGCTCAAGAATTAGCCAAGTAGCTAATAAGCCAATAAATAAGCAAAAGGTTAACTGAAAATAAGCTAGACAAATGATAATAAGCTAAAATGACAACCTAAAAAGCAAAATAACTTAGAAATAAGCACTAAACAAACTCCAAATAATCACTAGCTTAACTGGTGCAATGTGACACTTTTGGGTTTCTAGGCACTTTCTAGCTTATTTTTAAGCACTTAAATAAGCTTGGAATTGAAAAGGAATACCGGAACTAACAAATTTACCAACTGAGCTTTTCCAAAATCTAATTTTCAAATATTGGATTACACTAATAAGCTTGTGAGAAGCTTTTGAAAAAGCCGTAAACACCGACCGATTAATGTACTAGATGAAATGGACAAAACAAAAAGCAATGAGCAAGCCTATTAAATAAGCTAGAAATTTAAAAATAAGCTTTGGCACATCAAGCTAGCCAGAAGGGCTTCACAAAACATTAAAAGTTACAAGCTAAACCTTTTTAATGAGCAAGATATAAGCTAATGAAATAGGCTTATTAAACTGCGTACAGGGAGGTTTTCAAAAAGTACTTAAAAGAGGCTAACAAATAAGCAGTTTATAAGCTAAGTAGAGATAAACTAAAATTTTTCTAATGAAGATAAGCAACAAAATTCTAATATCCCAAAAGATGATGAGCTAAATCTTAATATTGAACACACAATAAAATTCTTAAGTTTATTCAAAAACTGCAATTGAGAAATTTTGACTTTTATAATTATGAAGCGCTTTGACTTTTATGAGATTCTAATGATCCTAGATGATCTAATTTGATGTATTAAGCTACTATGAGACTAAATTAGGCTAGATAAACAACTTTCAAACCAGTATGCATGATTATGCAATCTATATTTCTAAAGCTTAACAATTAAGGTAAGTTTAAAGCTAATTTTGACTTTTAACAAACAAGCACTATATTTTACGCTTGCACCGAGCTATTTAGAACTAATATAACATAAAACAACAACAAACAACAAGAAGCATATGCTAGAATGCTAATCTATTCAGCAAATCCAAACACCTCTATGAAGGCGCTTTGAAGCTTTAACACTAAAACAAATTTTTAAACCAAGTAATCTATTGATTATCTTAAATTAACTATAATAAGACAAGATTAAACAAGAATTAACAATATTTAAACACTTATACTAAGAAATGCAAATTTTTAAGAATTTGCTTACAAGAGATTATCCACTGAAAAATACGTAACCAAGAACAAGAACCACTCCTAATAGCTTTCCACAAAGCTTCTAACCCAAGGACAATCCATATATTACCCTCGCTTCAGCCTTTTGAACCATCTTCAATGAATTTTTATTTTCTAACTATTTTTAGTATTTTTCTTGTATTTTTGAATTGTTGAATAAAATCGAATTTTAGGTTTCTAAAAGCTTATAAGTTGTGTCAAGAGCTTATATGAGCTTAAGAATCCTTAGCAACAACTAATAACAACATTAACACATATTGAGATTTTTGAAATGAAAATTGCATAAACCGAATTTGAAACTTGAACACCGAAATTGATTATTGAAAAAGATTTACAATACACCTCAACTTGAGAAAAAAATAGTACTTGAAAGCTAAGAAATACACTGGAAAGCTTAAGTTAATTAAAACGACTAAAGAAATTAAAAATTATTCTAGATATATCTTTACATTGCTTCTCCTTCCTTCTTTATAGCCTTTTGGAGTTCCCACTAGCACTCTGGTCATTTCCCACTTGCAATCATGGCCATTGATTTCTTTGAATTCATCCTAGCTTTTAAATCGATTTTACGCCAAAGTGGTACTAGTGGATTAGAGCAGTGTTTAGAGAAATTAAGGATTTTGGGTGATTGTGAGGTGGAGGGGACAAGTTGGGAAGTAGATATGGAGCTAGGGTTGATTTGGCAAGTAAAAAAAATGTGTTTTGAGGTGAGGTTGGGGTGTTTGATGGTGGGGATGCATTAAATGCAAGGTAGGCTAATGAGAGGAGGGGGATGAGCTGGAGAGTAGTATAGGTGAGGTGGAAAGGTAGTGAGGTGGTGGTAAAACCACGGTTTTGGGTTTACAGTGATGGTGAAGACGAAGAACAAGATAACTAGTATTTTGGCTGCTTGACTTGTTTGACCATTGGATATTAATAACGGGGAGGGGTCAAAATAGGGTATTGGCAGGGGTCAAATGGATTATGGACTGGCTCAAGGTTCATGGTTCAAGGGTCAAGATATTTGGGCTTGGATTTGCATTTGGGCCAGCTGGTATGTGGATTGGATTTGTGATATTAATAAAAAGGGTCCGGTTTGGTTTTGATTTATCACAAGGACCATACTTGTTAATTCTGCAAACTTGAGGGACTGAACCTGCACTTTTTCTAATGTTAACACAAGGACCAATTTTGCCATATATGAATAGTACAAGGACCACATTTGATTATTTTCACTTTTTAAATATCCGAGGACCTTTTATGACAATTTTCAAACTTGAGGGACCAAAGTTGCAAATATGAAATTTTAACTTTAAAGGACTATTTTTGACAACTCATGAATCCCTAGGGACTTTAAATAACATTTTTATTTATTTTGATTTACTGTGGACTATATTTGACAACTTTTGAAACTTGGGGGACTAAAACTGCCAATTATGCAAACTTGATACGTTTTTCATCCGATTTTGGTATTTTTGCATTTAAAACACATAAAACACTTATTTGTGATATTTTTATCTTTTTGATGCATTTCTGAGTGTTTTCAGATGTTTTTGCAGACTAAAATGGTACAAAAATGATGAGTATTTAGACACTCATCACATAAGCATTTTCGAGATTCACTATATGACGCCGATCCATGCAAAGGAATACTCGTAGGTTGGATCAGTCCAATGCTCATAACAATGAACAACATTTTGGCAAATAGTCACCAACACACTCACAATTGTCTTAATTTTGATGGTACTCCCGTACCGTCAACTGACAATGGAAAAATTTAGAATGAAGAAAAACATTCATGGATTTAAACATGAAAATATAGAATACAGTTGATATAAATGAAAACGATAATAACCATTACATCAATTCACTATAAAATATAAACTGCTTAGCATTCCAATTATTCAAATACTAAAACAAATAGATCTACATGAGACTACTAGCTGGTCGAAGTCCAATGTTCCTGGAATGCCCAACATGTTTTGTGCAAGGCATTGCTTTTGTAAGAGGATCAGCTAAGTTGTCATATGTGTGAACTTTTAGAAGACGAATATCACCACTTTCGATAACTTCTCGAATGTAATGAACTTTCTGACAAAAGTGTTTGGCACCATTTTGAACACCGTGTTCATTTGCAATGATTATGGTATTATCACAAGACATATCCATGGGTAGTTCATTGTCGGGCACAACGCCAAGCCCATAAATGAATTTTCGTATCCAAATCGCCTTCCATTGCAGCTTCTGAAGCAAAGAATGTATTCTGCTTCTATAGAGGACATTGCAATCATGCTCTATTTTGAACTCTTCCAGTCAACAGTGCCTCCATTCATGATGAAAACGAATCCAGTTTGGGACTTGGTGTCATCACGATCGGTCTGCCAAGTGATACTGAGCTCGCGGTTTTTATCACCACCATAAACAAGAAACATATCTTTAGTATTACGAAGATACTTTAATATGTTCTTAATAGCAATCCAGTGACATTCACCTGGATTCTGTTGATACCTACTCGTCAGGTTCTGAGAGAACGCTACATCAGGTCTAGTGCACCTAACGCGATACATGATGGATCCCACAAAGCAAAGCTTATGGGATACCCTTCATCCTTTTCACTTCTTCGGGTGTAGAGGGTTCTTGAGTTTTACTCAATTCCGTATTCGGTTGCATTGGAAGACTTCCATGTTTGGAATCTTGCATCCTAAATCGCTTTAGGATTTTGTCAATGTATGCACTTTGACTCAAGCCGATTAACCGCTTTGATCTATCCCTGTAGATCTTGATTCCAAGTATGTACGCAGCTTCGCGTATGTCTTTCATTTCAAAACAATTTCCATGCCAGGATTTTACATCTTGTAGCATTGGAATGTTGTTTCCCATGAGTAATATGTCATCGACATATAAGACTAGGAATACGACATTACTTCCACTAGTTTTCATATATACACATGGTTCATCAAAATTTTGAGCAAAACCAATCTTTTTGATTTCCTCATCAAATCTCTTGTTCCAACTTCTAGATGCTTGCTTTAATCCATAAATGGATCTTTGAAGCTTGCAAACTTTGTTGGGATGTTTAGGATTCACGAAGCCCTCGGGTTGCACCATATAAACATCTTCGTTCAGGTGGCCGTTCAAGAAGGCTGTCTTGACATCCATTTGCCAAATCTCATAGTCATAGTACGCTGCTATCCATGTCGGTTTGAGTGTGACCGTTTGCTACTAGACGCGCTTTATAGGTGTGTACATTGCCATCCATGTCGGTCTTCTTCTTGAAGATCCATTTACTCCCAATGGTTTTAGCATTAGGAGGCAGGTCAACTTCACCCGCACAACATTGTCTTTCATGGATTGCATCTCCGCGTTTCATAGCTTCGAGCCATTTATCGCGTTCGAACTTGATAATGCAGCTCGATAGTTAGGTGTTCATCTTGATCCCCTAACTCATGTTCCTCCCAAGATCAACATAGAAACCATATCTCTCAGGTGCTTGAGGTATCCTTGCGGATCTACGAACCGGAGCAACCTCTCTATGAGGCTCAACATTTTCATGTTCAGTCTCATTTTGGTGCTCACTAGTGTTACCAGAAGGTTGTGCATCTTCACTTTGAATTTTGTCAAAGTCTATGGTGCTCCCACTTGCTTCTTGTGAAATGAGACTGTTCTCAAGAAACTCAGCATAACGAGCAACAAATATTTTGTTCTCGGGTGGGTAGTAGAAGTAGTAACCCATCGTTTCCTTTGGGTATCCTATGAAGACACACTTGATAAATCTAGGCTCAAGTTTGTTTGGCGTGTCTCGTTTCACGAGGGCCTCACAACCCCAAACCTTCAAGTATGATAAGTTAGGGACTTTCCCATGCCATATTTCGTATGGAGTCTTATCTACCTTCTTGGTTGGAACCATGTTGAGAATGCGAGCAGCAGACTCTAGAGCATAACCCCAAAAGGACATTGACAACGTTGTTAGACTCATCATAGATCAAACCATGTCTAGCAAAGTTCGATTTCCCCTTTCAGATACACCATTATGTTGTGGTGTATGTAGAGGAGTGAATTGTGAGACTATCCCACACTTTTTTAGATGATCTAAAAACTCTTGACTCATGTATTCGCCTCCACGATCTGATCGAAGAGCCTTTATAGTCTTATCGAGTTGATTTTCAACCTCACTTTGAAATACTTTGAACTTTTCAAAGACTTCATATTTATGTTTAATCGAGTAAACATAACCATATCGATTGAAATCGTCGGTAAAAGTGACGAAGTAGTTAGCTCCTTCCCTAGACATGATCCTAAATGGGCCACATACATCAGTATGTATGAGTCCAAGTAGGTCTTTAGCTCTTTCTCCAACATGGGAAAAAGGCTTACGCGCCATCTTACCAGATATGCAAGAAACACATTTATCAAAAGACGTATCGTCAATTGATTCTAAAAGCCCATCTTGTTGCAGCTTCAGTAATGCTTCTTGTTTATGTGGCAAAGACGACAATGCCATAGAAAAGTGGAATCCATGTTACGTTTAGATTTCTTGTTGCTAACATTATATATAGAACTATTGTTTGAATTAGGATCACGCATATCAATTTCAAAAATACCATCTCTAGGAATAGCATTAAAATAAAAACATTATCCTTAGAAACCGAAATGCCAAAATCCGTAAAAACATGAATGAAACCATCATCCTTCAAACGATAAAGTGAAACAACACCTCTAGTAATAGTAGGTGCTTAAATGACAATTATTCAAAACAATAACTAGTCCATTAGGAAGGATTAAATCATAGCTTCCTATCGCTTTGACCGGTGCACGATTCCCATTACCAACGTGAGTGTCCAAGCGCCATGCTTCAACTTTCGACTTCCCCTAAGACCTTGCACATCATTACAAATGTGAGTCCCACAACCTGTATCATATACCTAGGATTTATTAGGAAAATTATAGAGTTCTATAGTGAAGATACCTGATGAACTAGCCCCGCTAGCCTTGCTCTTCTTCAATCTCGCCAGGTACACCGGACAGTTTCTCTTCCAAAGGGCCTACCATTCCACAAGTGATGGCAGGGTGGTCCTTGGCGGGTGCTCCTTCTTAGCAGGTGGGGGGACTTTAGGTTTGGGGGCGTAAGAAAACTTACCCTTGCCTTTCCCTTGTCCCTTGCCAGGTGGTAGCGGTTTCCCCATGTTCTTTTTCTGGATTTTGCCTTCCTTGATAGCTAGGACAACTGGTGCTTTCTTGGGCATACCTTTTTCTGCAAGTTTGAGCATATTATGCAGTTCATATATGGTCTTGCCCATGTTCAAATTCCTTTGAAAGTGAGGCTAGTATCATGCTCACTCCAAGGATCTGAGGCATGGGGTATCCAAGCCGCTCCATCTGATCCAGATAGCCTTTCATTTTCATGATGTGGCTACTGACCGATTGTCCTTCCTCTTGCTTGCAAGCATGGAATGAACTGACAGATTCAAATAATTCCCCGCCTTGTCGTTCAACATTGTCCTTAGTTCGGTTATCATGTCAAATGCTGTGAGGTCCTCTAAATTCTTTTGAATTTCTGGGATCATGCTCGCAATCATTAGACAAGTGACTTCCTGCTGTTCATTAAACCTATGAGTGTAGGCATTACGCACAGCAGCAGTGGCATTTTCAACAGGAGGCTCAGGTAAAGCCTGTTCCATATGGTAAAACTTTTGTTCAGACTTGAGGACAATCCTCAAGTTTCGGTACCAGTCCAAAAATTTGTTACCATTTAATCTCTCTTTCTCGAGAATTGATCTGATTGACGAGTTGTTGATGGTTTGAGTTGGAGTTGTCATCTAAAAAACAAACAAAATTCAAATTTTAGTATTATTCAATAATTAATCCTTTTTAAAATTAACTACCCAAGTTTTATAAGAAAAACAATTAATTTTGGGAAAAAAGGCTAAGATCCTCATCGAGATTCTACCATCACATCAGTTGATCTGCTAGCAATGGTTGATTCAATATGTAGGTAACGTCGACCAATTGCAAATCAAGTGCAACTCTTAGATCCTTATGGGACCCATGGCACTAGTGAACAAGCATCTAGTGTCAAGCTGGCATGTTTAGTCCCATCCTTGCCTCGGGTCAAGGTCTCACTGCTTAACTCGATTAAGTCATCCAATTTGAGAACGTGCAAAAATATATCTAGGTCCCACGCATAAACAATAATCACCTTGGGTTACAATTCAACCTAGGTCCCACACATAGGCAAAAAGTAACTGCAAGTGTTCTCAAGCGATTGGACGGCATGACTTAAATTTGTGACGGGTAAAATATTTTGATTTGAATAAAAAAAAAAGGTGTATGAAAAAGCATGCATTCATTCTTCGTAGCACAAGTTAAAAACTCTTCTTAACTTAAGTCTAATCATTGTTTTAATTTATGTGTGTCAAGTTGTCCATTTTCAAGTCTAATATAGAGCCTATGTGGATTATAATAGAGATAGGACAATACATAAATCGAATAACATACATAACAAGTTAAGTGTTATTTTTAAAACAATGATTTTAAGTTAAATCCATATTTAAACTTAGTTAAACTAAATCATAAGATTTATTTTGAAAATGTTTTGTGTTGCGTTTTAGGTTTTAGAAAACGATTTGCAAGTTATATACATTCACAACATACATAATAAGCAAACAACCAACACACAACCACAATATGCAAAGCCTCAACCGATGAAAGAACCTATGCTTGGTCTCGTGAGCCATCACGAGAACCAAGAGTCATCTAGGGACATAAACCACAACCACACTGAGGACTCCCACTTGCTCCAAGACCAAGCTAGGACAAGTATAAGCCCATTATGCACATGAAAAGTGAATCTGCCAGCCCATAATTTCTGCATTCGAAGGCCCAAAAGGCCTAGAAGGATTCATCCCCGAGCTTAGCACCAAACTAAAAATTTGTGGGCCCATGAGTTGTCTACCTGCAGTAAAAAATTGGTTAAAAAATACGCTACCAATCACCGGGAAACGCCGTTTTACTACAGCTTGTACTAGCAGCCATTTTTGCCTTTTATGTCTTTTTACATCGCCATTCCATTCCAAGCATCGGTTACGATATATAGAATGTAAAATACAACTAATCTACTATCTATCTATTGTAAAATGCCCAAAAAATGGCAAAAACCAAATAAAATTCATACATAAAGGCCGAAACAATGGCAAACCCCAAATAACAAGAAATAAACGACAATCACAATCATTCATGGCACAAGTGGTCTAGGTTTTCATCGGCTTTGCATATACACATAATAATACCATAAAATTATGAACATAACAAGGTGTTGGCTAATCCCATGAGCAAACATGCATGTATTTGCCATGGAAACAATTTAAATGACATGAAATAAAAGAATTAGCCAACGAATCGAAGAAATAATCAACAAGAATTAAAACCCCGATTGGTACGCGTGTAAAATGGATTTAGGTTCTCAAACCTACTGATATTAGACCTTCTAAAATTCATTTTACCACAGAAAATTTAGCCTTAGGGGCTGTTTTCAAATCGTTTGAAGAATCGATTAAAACAACGCGATTAAAGCCATTTTTAGCGTCAACACATTGTTTAATTAACGTATGCGAAACCAATGGCCATAGAACCAAAAATCACAGATATTTATATTACTAATATCATTCTTAATCCATGAAAAAAGGATCCCTCGGGGCTGTTTTGAAAGTGGTTACAAAAAACACTTAAAAACACGCGTTTTGACCATTTTTTCGCATACCCGATAATCATATGGCACATATGATGGCTCGTGATACCACTATAGGTGATGATGAAAATAATAAACATAAAGTGAACATTAAAACGCAGCGGAATCATCACCAACAACGGATCCATGTAGCCATATGATCAATCAAATAAAACCAACATAAGGTTTATACCTTCGTAGCGTGATTCCAGTTGCAAGACACCAATCACCACCACGAATTGAATCAAGAAACCAAAAGACCAATGATGTTGGCCTTTCCCAATGTATGAAACACACTACACGTCAAGCAATCACCCTTTGATGCTAGTCTAACCTTTTTACCAATCCTTGCACAAGACTACTCCTAGTATTATGAAGAAATAATCATCAAAAACAAAAGACTTATTTTGGATGAATGTATGTGGCGTCAACATCAAGGGGACGGGAGGAGATTATGAAGTCAATATTTAACCTCCCAAATCAACCATAATTATCATCAATTAGCATTAAAGATAATTGATGTCAATCAATTAGTTTCATATTAGGTCCTTGAAAGTCCAAATCCTCCTCTTTACACCCTTATGTTACAAAGGTTATTAATAACATAAATACGATAAATACATTATAATAATGGTGTCTAAGTGTATATGTGTGTGACCCCATAGGCTCACATATGACCAGCCATATAAATATTTATTATGACACAAGCATACTCCAACACAAAGTACATAGATTTCTATGTTTTATCATAAAGTACCTTGATTGATTCTCTAAATGGTTTCTTAATGGATTTTGTGATCGTGAATGTACTTCAAATGAACTCTTTCCTCTATGTGATAAAATGATTTCAAATATTCTACGCACATATTGAGCGAGAGAATTTACCAAGAAAATCAAATGGCTTTTTCTATGAAAATTGTGATCAAAGAAAATATTTCAAAGTCCTCTTGCCTCCATGTGCTAAAAAATTTCTAAATCATATGCACATGTTGAGGGGGAGGTTTTCTAAATGATCAAAACAATTAAGGTAAAAAATTCTTTGATTTTATATCACAAGTACCTTGATTGATTTTTCCAAATGATTCTTCAATTGGTTTAAAAAAGGAATGAATTGTACCAAAATACCGACCATTTTACTTTATGTATGGAGTTATAAGGATGATGAGGTTAGGTATTAGTTCCCACGATCCGCCAGAACCGGAGGGATCTACCCAGGGACAATCCACTAGATAGTGTAGAGTCCTTAGGTATGATGAAAAAAGGAGAAAAATGAGAATATGTAAAGAGTGCGGACTGAGATAGAGCTAGAACTGGAATAAACCCAACAAGGTTCTAGTTATGAAGTCTCGGTAAGCACTAAAAGGTTTGAAGAATAAAAAATAATTGAATGTGAAAAGGGTGAAAAGAAATAGCCCTCCAATAATTCAACCTTAGGGCAGAAATCGGGTTCAATACATATGCTACTGGTGGTTACTAAGGTAACACTGGTATTGAAGACAAGACGTCATGGACCCAGTGACGCGCTGAACTAAAACTTCCCAAGCTACTAAAGTTCCTCTTAAAAGGGATTGTTTCATTCTCACGGGGAACCTACATAATCTATCAACTTTCTCTTAGAGATTGTTGATATTGAAGAAGGAGACCCTCTCCCTAGTCTCTGGCATAGGAACCAAATGTGCACAATTGAGTCTAGAGCCAAGAGATCATCCACAATATCTCATTAGGACACTAAATTCTTGAAGACTTGCTGTTTCACACAATGTGGAAAGTAAGAATATATTTTAAGAGTCCTACGCATTATCCTTCTGGTATTGCCAGAACATCCGAGTGATATATTAAATATTCACAATGAAGATGGAAAGCCTTCTAGAGCAAACATCAAACAAGCTCTTGGTGGGTGACATGTGAGATCTATCCAATAGATCAAGCTTGTGACAACTGGACAAAACCATGGGGCGATTCACTCTTGAATCAACCTTGGTCCATGAAATGAATTGACGAATACTTTTGAAAAAACCATTCGATGTGAAAATCTTCTTTTCTCTAGTGCATCGAATGTGTATTCATATTTCAAACACAAAAAGTATCTCTGACTGAAAAATACTTTTGGAAAAACCGTTCGATGTGTAAATCTCTTCTTTTCTCAAGCACATCGAATGTGTACTATTTTCAAATAAAAAAATTATTTATGATTGAAAATTGATCTTTCTCATAAAACCTTCGTCGTATTGGAAAACTCTTTCTTCTAAGCAATACGCGATTGTTTTCAAATCAATTTTTCATCAATCAGTGAATCTCAATTCACTGGTTCACTCACTCCCTGACTTCTTCTTTGAGACGTTCCGATTTGAGAACAGCTAGAGCAGCTGCGAAACCCTGTCAAGGAGATTCTTCAAAATTATACTTGATCACAGGCAATACTTGTACTGATCAACGGGGAACCGTGGGCCGTGTACCTCAATTCAACGAAAGTGATCAAAGACACTTTCGTGTGCTTTATTGCTAACTATTGTTTGCAGGTACATTTAGACGGTTGCATGATCGAATTGAGGAGTCAATCCAAAGCCGCATGCTCACAGTATCCACACTTAATTGAAGAAATCATGACTTGTGAATATCTATAGAACCTGGCTCTGATATTTTTATACTATGTTTCCGCTACGCTGCTGCAAATATCATGGGTCAGTAAAGCTTCCGCTACTCTGATGAAAAGATGTCATGATCCAGAAAGTGTGAGCATGTCTGTTAAACATTGGATTTCACAATCACAGAAACAATCACAAATATGGGCGTATAATTATATGGTTTTAGAGAGAGAAAGTGTGATATTCTAGTAAGAGAAACTCATGGAAGGTTAGATTCCAAATGAACATCCAACCCTCTCCCTTGTGGGGAGAGGGCTATTTATACAAAGAAGCACACCCTCCTTCGGGCTGTGGATCAGGCATACAGTGGGTAAAGACCCGTCCTTCCTCCACGGTGTTGCACTAGACTATGCTACGCTAACAACTATCTAACAAATAACGTACTAAAAAGTATGTCTGCGAGCTAACTTAAGCTAGATAGCATAAGGGGTGACCGATGCTTCACTATAGAATTTCCAATTCCTAACAATCTCCCCCTAAGGGAGGTCACCCCATGAATTAAAATTTGCATCCTAGCAATCTATTAAATCTTCAGTCTTGAGCTCGTAGACTTTAATACTTCAAAATACTCAGGCTATGTGTCTTTGTGATGATTTCTTCAAAGTTCAACTATTTTGTACATTAAGTGGAGGTTATAGAGCTGATCCACATCATGATGACCTTCGAGCTTAATTTGAGATCATCAGCTATAGTAAATCTCTGGATCATCCTTTATTGTGTTGGCATTATGTGAAATTGTGACTTTTGGACCGACATGCTCACATTCTGGATCAAGAAATCTTTTCATCAGAGTAGCGGAAGATTTAGATGATTCATGATATTTGCAGCAGAAGTAGCGAAGCATGGAGTGAAAATATCAGAGTCGTTGATGCACTTATCATGATTTCTTTTGAAATGAATGTGTTGTGTGAGCATGCGACTATGGATTGACCTCTCCATTCTGATCAGCTGCAAGCGTCGGGTGTACCTACATACAACAGTTAGGAATAAAGCGCACAAAAGTGTCTTTGATCACTTTCATTGAATTAGGGTACACAGCCCACGGTTCCCCGTTGATCGTACATAAGTACGCCTGTGATCGGTATAATTCGAAGAATCTCCTGACAGGTTTCGCAAACTGTTCTAGCTGTTTCAAACCGAACGTCTCAAAGAAGACAAAGCGGAGTGAGTGAACGGCGAATTGAGATTCACTGATTGATGAAAAGAGATTTTAAAACAATCGTGTATCGCTCAATTAAGTGTTTTGCAATACAACGAAGGTTTTAAGAAAAATCAATTATCAATCATAAACACCTTTTAATATTTGAAACATTAATACACGTCATGTGCTAGAAAGGATTTTTAAGCACAACGACCGGTTTTCAAAGGTATCCACAATCTATAACCTAAACCAGGATTGATTCAAAAATTTGAATCGCCCCATTATTTCTGTTCAGTTGTCACATGGTTGATTTATTGGATAGATCTCACATGCCACCTACCAAGAGCTTGTTTGATGTTGGCTCTAGAAGGCTTTCCATCTTCATTGTGAATATGTTTGCATATCACTCAGATGTTCTGGCAATACCACAAGGATAATGCGTAGGACTCATAAGATATAATCTCTCTTTCCACATTGTGTGAAATAGAAAGTCTTCATTGACAGTGTCCTAATGAGATTTATTTGATGATCTCTTGGCTCTAGACTCAAAAGTGCATATTTGGTTTCCTATGCCGGAGACTAGGGAGAGGGTCTCCTTCTTCAATATCAACGATCTCTAAGAGAAAGTTGATAGATTATGTCGTTTCCCCGTGAGAATGAAACAAGCCCTTTTAAGAGGAACTTGAGTAGCTTGGGAAGTTTAGTGCATTGCATCACTGGGTCCATGATGTCTTGTCTTCAATACCAGTGTTACCTTAGTAACCACCAATAGCATATGAATTGAACCCGGTTTCTGCCCTAAGGTTGAATTATTGGAGGGCTATTTCTTTTCACCCTTTTCTCATTTAATTCTTTTTCATTCTTCAACCCCTTTAGTGCTTACCGAGACTTCATAACTAGAACCTTGTTGGGTTTATTCCTGTACTAGCTCTGTCTCAGTCCGCACTCTTCCCCTATCTCATATTTCTCCTTTTTTCATCATACCTAAGGACTTCTACACTATCTAGTGGATTGTCCCTGGGTAGATCCCTCCGGTTCTGGCGAATCATGGAAACTAATACCTAACCTTACCATCCTTATAACCCCATGCATAAAGTAAAATGGTCGGTCTTTTGGTACAGTTCATTCTTCCATAAAACCAATTGAAAAATAATTGTGAAAATCAATCAAGGTACTTGTGATACGAGATCAAAGCATTTTGTACCTTAATAGTTTTGATCATTTTGGAACGCTCCCCCTCAACATGTGCATATGATCTTGAAATTGTTTAGCACATGGAGGCAAGAGTTCTTTGAAATAATTTCTTGATCACAATTTCCTTAGAAAAGGCCATTTGATTTTCTTGGTAAATTCTCTCCCTCAATATGTGCATAGTATTTTTGAAATCATTTTATCATATAGAGGAAAGAGTTCTTTTGAAGTACATCCACGATCACAAAATACATTAAGAAACCATTTAGAAAAACAATCAAGGTACTTTAGGTTGAAGCATGTAGGTCTTTGTACCTTGAAGGTTTATATTTGTTTTGAAATGCTCCCCCTTAATATATGCTTCGAGATTCGAAAAAAGTTTGGCACATATTCGAGAGCAGTATGCACTTTGAGACAAACATGGTCACCTTTTGTCATCTTTCATATTTATATCACATTTTCTCCCCCGATCAAAAATTTCAAATCCTTTGAGATTTTGGATCTCAAGTGATTTAAATATGTACGAAAAAAAACTTTGTTGGAGAAAAATGTGTCCGGTTTTATATGATCTGAAGTGGACTACACTGAAGTTCCCTTTTTAGATAAAAGGGAAACCACAATACATAACCTATAACTACTACATAAATTATAGTTGTTCACAGTACATACACCACATTTTACATAACAAAAATACAAAACAGAAGCTACTTCTGGAAGATGTCTTCATTCAGTTCTTTGAAGCAGCTTGTAGTGACCTTCACGAAGTCTACCACCACAAAACTCTCAAGGCTGCGATAAATCATTCTGGTCTTTAATCTTCGTCCGATTGCAACAATGAAATCTTCACACATCTTCAAGTCCTGTTCAGACCAGAATCTTATTTTGTTCCACGGCTTCAGATCAAGTTTGATATGCTTCACTCTCGAGTTCAGTTCTTCTTCGACCATCTTGAGAGTTCCATCACTGAACTTGAAAAGCTCGCACAGATAGCCTCATCAAGATATGCGGATCCGTGACTGTCAAGAAGATGATAGCTCTAGGGGTGTCAATCACTTTATATTCGTGATGAAATTCAAGTCCTGAGGCTTCCTATTGCGGTCTTGTTAGGTTGACGCGGGTCTGGTAGCTTTCCATTCCTAGCTGAAAATTTTCAACTCTTTTTCGAATGACCAAGCCTCTGATCCAGAGATTGACAGCAGTAGAGAGAGCTTTCTTCTCACGAACAGGTAGATTGTCAAGGTGTCCTTGAAGGTTTAGAAGATAGAGATCTTCAAAGTCATTTGGCAGCAGATGTTTGAAGTCGTTTTCTTCTATCACGTGATCTTTCAAGTCTGCTCTTCGAAGAACAATCTTCTTCAGATAATTATAGCCATAGATTGGGAAGATTTCTATACTGACAACACTTAGAATCCGCAGCTTGGATCGGACAGCTTTGCGTCTCTTTTCAGCTCCATGTCGTTCAATGTATAATTTCTTCTTCTTGATCCACCAATGAGAAATGCCATATGAGGCAGCAATGCCATACTCTTGTTCTCTATCTGCCCAAAATTGATCCGGAACCATCTGTTCAAGACCCTGATCAGAGTAGGTAGCAGCTTTCATCTTCAAAATTGATAGAGCTGGTCTTCTTTCAGAAGTACGAGCACATAGATAGTCCAAGTCATGTTTGAAGAAGAACTCAGACTGAATGGTCATTTGTCCAGGTTCACCACCTAGAGGAAGAGGCTTGTTCACATTGAAACTGCTGATCTGCTCACTGACTTGATCACTCAAAGATCTTATGACATTCTTCCATCTGGTATTGAAGCTGATTGGCATCTGAGTGAAAGACTTTGACAATTTCAAATGATGGTTCTTCAAGTTCCTTTGGAGTGATGGACGAGATTCCCTTCTATTCACAAAACCACTTTATAAAGCTGCCCATATCTCCTGTGATGTGAAGAAGAGAATCTTCAGCTAGGGCTTCATAGTTGGCTGTTATTGTTGAAGCCCAGTTGTTGTCAGGGATCATTGTGTCAGACTCTGGAATTGACCATGAAGGTTCTGGAGTTTGAGGTCTCTCTTCGGTGAGCCAGCTTTGAATAGTATCTTTTGAAGGTGCAACTCTAGAGGTATTAGATCGTTCACCTGACACGTATGCATCAAGCCAATCATCTTCAGATGGCTTGGGGATATGTTTGATGGATGCATTATCGTCATCGGATTCTGACTCTGCCATGACATACAATTCTTCATGAAGCACCCAATCTTCTGGAATAGTAGAGAATGTGGGTGTGAACCTTGAATCAACAGTGGTCCAAGCTGCAGACTTCTTTTCAGATCCTTGATCACCAGATGAACTAGATTGATTGGAAGGTTTTGGTGGTGGTGTTGGTGGTTGTGGTGAAGGTGTAGTGGTTGTGCCAGATGATCCACCAAAGACCAGACGTTCTAGCTCCTCCAGTTGGAGATGAGGGAGGAGGAGGTTTAGGACCTTTACGCAACGTCTCCAGCACCACAGTCCTCCTTTTCTTCTTAGCCTTTATTTCTCCAATGTCCTCTAGAAACTGTAGATGGTTGTCGTGCTTAATCGATTCTTCAAGAGCCTCGAATAACTTCTTATGAACCTCATGCTTATGCTCGTTAGCTTCATACATCTTGTCTGAAAGGACAACTCTCATATCTGAAATGGGTAGGTCTTTAAACCGTTGAAGCATAGGAGCTTGCATTGCCCATTCTACAGCATCCTTAACTTCACCTTCAATGGCGTCTGCTACCCCTTCATCGAAGTTAAGATGCTCCAGCCTGTAGACACGATCCTCGAGGACATTGACAAATTTAGGCAGTTGTCTTTCAAGAGCTTCAATTCTTTTCACTGCTTTGTCGAGTAATTGATCAGATGTTAGAATTTGAGGTGGTGAAGCCGGTGGATTGTCCGTGTCAGTCACTGTAACCACTGGTTCAAGTGATAGATCTTTAGCAGGATCAGGTGGTGGATGTTCGGTTGTAAGAGTAGGTGCAGACATCGGTGGGATGGTAGATGTGTCTTGCTGGATGCTGACCGTGTACATGGACTCAAGTTCCTCTTTCTCATCATTAGGCTTATGAGTCACGGTGTCTGACAGTTTGTCATTTAAGAATTGATCACCGAAAGAGAAGTCTGTATCTAGGTTCTTTTATGAGGATAGAGAACCAGTAGACATGTTAGGTTCCTCCATATGCCTGGTTTCATCAGATCTTGACTCAAGGTTCTCCTGTGAGTCTTTCTACAACTCTTCATCATCATTCTGATCAGATTGGGTATCACTTGATGTAGGATTTTCATCTTGTGTTTCGGATACCTCCTTTTCCAATCCAGTTGAAGATGATTCAACACTCCTTTTCTTCAGCTCAAATTGGGTGGTAGTTCCAGATGGTGGAGAAGAGCTGGTCAGAAGCATGTGAGCAGCTTGTTCAGCTTCCGCCCAAAGAATCCCTTTTCCTTTGTCTTGAGTGGAAGGAATTGTTTGTCGTGACGCAGGCTCGTGTTCTCTTATTGTAACTCCTCCCACCGGTGGTCTCATGTTCGCTTTCAAGGCTTTGTTTAATTCCCAGCCAAAGCAGCCATGTCTTCATCAATCAAATTTGTATCTCCCCTTGAAGCCTCAGTTCCTTCAATGTTCCCCTTTCCGACATCTTTCTTCTTTCTTTTCTGCTTCTGTGCTGAAGTGTCAGTAGGTTGTGATATGTCACGTTTCTTCTTGGGAAGGGTAGCATATGAGGTCTTTGTACTGGAAGTGGACTTTGTAGCTTTGGGTTGTGATGGAATGCGAGAGTCTTCAACATTGGATCTGGATGCCCTTTTCTTGTATAATTTGAAGTGGTCCGTCTTCTTAATATCGTCAGTGAGAAGAACATCAGTGTAGGATCTTACATGTATTGTGTTATGATGATTCGGGTGGTCTTGGATGGTGATGATACAAGAAAGCCATGGTTTTTAGAGAGATGAAGAGAGGAGAGGATGAAACTAGAGAGAGAAAGTTCAACAAAAAAGAAAGATTAGATTAAGAGTGCCACCCCTTCCAAGGATGGAAGGGGTATTTATAGTTACAGAGCAAACTTCCTCCTGACGGACTGTGGATCAGGCATACAGTGGGTAAAGACCCGTCCTTCCTCCACGGTGTTACGCTAAACTAAACTACACTAATAAACACGTAAATAACGATATGTCTACGAGCTAACTTATGCTAGATAATAGTTGGGGTGACCGACTCTTCACTATGGATTTTCTGAATCCTAACAATCTCCCCCTAAGGGAGGTCACCCCATGAAATACATTTTGCATCCTAGCATTCTTTCTTTGTCTTTAGTTCCAAGCTCGTAGACTTCAATTCTTCACTTCCGTAATCTTTGTGCTTTAGCAGTGACTCTTCATAGTCCGCATAGTTTTGTACTTTCAGTGGAGGTCTTTGAACTGATCCACATCATGATGATCTTCGAGCTTTCATTGAGATCATCAGCCATAGTAAATCTCTGGATCACCCTTTGTTGTGTTGCCATCATGTGAAGTTGTGACTTTCGGACCGACATGCTCACACTTTCTTGATCATGACATTTTTTCATCAGAGTAGCGGAAGCTTTACTGGTTCATGATATTTGCATCTATCAGAGCCAGGTTATGTATATTAGCACTTGTCATGATTTCTTTAATTAACTTCTCAATATCGATCAGCTGCAACCGTCCAAATGTACCTGCAAACAACAGTTAGCAATAAAACACACGAAAGTGTCTTTGACCACTTTCGTTGAATTGAGGTACACGGCCCACGATTCCCCGTTGATCAGTACAAGTACCGCCTGTGATCAGGTAGAATTCCAAAGAATCTCCTTGACAGGGTTTCGCAGCTAGATCAAGCCGTTCTCAAACCGGAACGTCTCAAAGAAGACAACACGGAGTGAGTGAACCAGTGAATTAAGATTCACTGATTGATGAAAATGATTTGAAAACAATCGTGTATTTCTTAATAGAAAGTGTTTTGCACTACAACGAAGGTTTTATGGAAAATCAATTATCAATCATAAATACCCTTTAATTTTGAAACATTAATACACAGTCGATGTGCTATGGAAAAGTACTTTTAAGCACAATGACCGGTTTTTCAAAGGTATCCGTCAATTCATTTCCTGGACCAAGGTTGATTCAAGAATGAATCGACCCATCGTTTCTATCCAGTTGTCACAAGCTTGATCTTTTGCAAGATCTCACATGTCACCCACCAAGAGCTTGTTTGATGTTGGCTCTAGAAGGATTTCTATCTTCATCGTGAATATTTAGTATATCACTCGGATGTTCTGGCAATACCACAAGGATAATGCGTAGGACTCTTAATATATTCTCACTTTCCACAATGTGTGAAACACCAAGTCTTCATTAATTCAGTGTCCTAATGAGATATTGTGAATGATCTCTTGGCTCTAGACTCAATAGTGCACATTTGGTTTCCTATGTCGGAGACTAGGGAGAGGGTCTCCTTCTTTAATATCAACCATCTCTAAGAGAAAGTCGATAGATAATGTCGGTTCCCCGTGAGAATGAAACAATCCTTTTTAAGAGGAACTTGAGTAGCTTGGGAAGTTTAGTGCAATGCATCACTGGGTCCATGATGTCTTGTCTTCAATATCAGTGTTACCTTAGTAAACACCAGTAGCATATGTATTGAACCCGGTTTCTGCCCTAAGGTTGAATTGATGGAGGGCTATTTCTTTTCATCTTTTTTTCACATTCAGTTTTTTTTCATTCTTCAACCCCTTCAGTGCTTACCGAGACTTCATTACTAGAACCTTGTTGGGTTTATTCCAGTACTAGCTCTGTCTCAGTCCGCACTCTTCCCATATCTCACTTTTCTCCTTTTCTCAATATACCTAAGGACTCTACACTATCTAGTGGATTGTTCCTGGTAGATCCCTCCGCCTCAAGGGATCGTGGGAACGAATACCTAACCTAACCATCCTTATAACACCATGCATAAATTAAATTGGTCGGTATTTTGGTATTGTTCTTTCCTTCTTGAAACCAATTGAAAAATCATTTGGAAAATCAATCAAGGTACTTGTGATACGAGATCAAAGCATTTTGTACCTTAACTGTTTTTGATCTTTTAGAAATGCTCCCCCTCAACATATGCATATGATTTTGAAATTGTTTCGCACATGGAGGCAAGAGTTCTTTTAAATATATTCTTGATCACAATTTTCATAGAAAAAGCCATTTGATTTTCTTGGTAAATTCTCCCCCTCAATATGTGCATAGGATATTTTAAAACATTTTATCACATAGAGGAAAGAATTCTTATAAGTAATTACACGATCACACATGCCATAGAGAAAACCATTTGCTCCCCCTCAATATGTGCACAGAGATTTAAAGAGTTTAGCACATATTAGAGAGAACTTGCAATTTGAATCAAAACGATCACCATTTATCAGATTTCATATTAAATCACAAATTCTCCCCCGATCAAAAATATCAAACCCTTTGAGATTTTGGATCCCAAGTGATTTAATAAGATTTATAAAACATGGGAGAACTTGTGGCTTGGTTTAGTTTTGAAAAATGACAGATAGGGAAGAGATTTAGACTTTAAAGATTGTTAGTGTCAGGTATGATTGTTTTAACAGATCTTTTAGTAAAATAAAACAATTTCACAATCAAACAAGAACAGAAAATAATTTCATTTTGACAGATCTTTGAGTTTTAAAGAAAATCATACCATGACATAACATTAAATCTTTAGATCACCATATTTTAACGTACAAACCGGAACTTTTATGAAGAAATATTGTATGAAAATATTATATTTTAAATCACTCTCCCCCTCAATCGATGATCGAAGTCGATAATTGAGTGACATAGGTTTTGATAAAAAGAAGTCCGGTGATTTTCAAAATTTAGTACAATTTATTTTCAAAACAATATTTTTCCATTTTTAAAAACAATTTAATCAAATTAATCAAAATTGTTTTAAAAATGGTATCCTGCATAAAGATACGTTAGGTGGTTGAGAAGCTTCTGTTGTTGTTGCTGTAGGGTTTGAAGAAAACCATCTGCTGATGCAGTGAGACTTCTTCTTACGTTGCATTTTTAATGCCAATGAGGTCAAATTAAGCTCCGTTTCTTCAATCACTTAGAAGAAAACCATCTGCTGATGCAGTGAGACCTCTTACGTTGCATTTATGCCAACTCTCCATGGAAGTCCAATTAAGCTCCGTTTCTTCATTTGTCGACCCAAGAAATAGTTACCCTTTCCTTTCGGCATCCAATCATCTTCATTTGTGGGATCCGGATCGGGAACATTCGTATATCCATGATATCTGCATACGTTAGTGAACATACATACAGATATATGGTGGTCGACATCACCCAACAACAATCGACTAATAAAAGTCAATGCAACATGTCAATCAGATCATGTAAAGTATGGGATTATGTGTTCATCAAACTCTAATCATCTAAACCTAACAATCATATCCTAGGCACCTAGTCCTTCAACATAGGTTAACATCATTTTTCAATTAAGCATTTAGGATAATTAAGAAAGCCCGTTAGATGATATAGATATGAAAACATTCTCCCCCTCAATCAATGACTCATTTTCTAAAAGGTTTAAACGCGCTGAAGTCATTGATTGAGTTTTCAATTTTTACGAAAACTCTGAATCTGATAGATTTACAAGAAACTTATTTTCCACCATTTTGAATACAACAAATATTTTTCTGAAGAATTATAGACGGAAAAACATTTGTGTAGGAACAGTAGTCCTTCGACATACTTTCCTCATTTTGATTTTAGGATAAGTGCACGAAATATTTGAAAATTGGTTTAGCGCAACACTTTCCTTTCTTGAAAAAGCGGGTTGCTATCTGAAATAATAGCAAGCCATAGTTTTAAGCACGGGTCACAGTCAGAAGTAACTGCAAGCCATATTTTGAGACATGTTTTGGAAAACAATATTTACACCTCCTGCTCGAACTTCATCTATGGTCTCGTGCCATTGTTGAATGACATTTCTAAGACCGTAGATGTTATCGATACCAGAAGACATGTCTTGAGAAAAACATATTTTTGGTATTTTTAATTTTCTGATTTTTATGGATTTTTGAAGGTTTTATATTTTTCTATTTTGTTTTGTTGGTTTTCTATTTTTGTATTTTGTTTTTAAAAAATATATACACAGATAGAGAAGATGATATAGTTAAAGAAGATGATGATACGAGTACCGAGATAAGGATATCGAACAGCCCCGTTGTAGAAGATAGAAGTCATCATCTCTTAAACATTCACCACCAAAGCTTCCAAGACTCTTGAATCGAAGAGAGAAATTGAGCCACTTGGAAGTGAGACTTTGGCCTCAAACCGAAAATCCTTTAGCCGAAAGCAGATTCAAAGCTTTCTTTCAAGCTTCCGTTAGCCAGTTGCACAAAGAAGCACACCATTATCATCGAACTTGCTGCTCCTTTTAAGAATAATCACCGTGATTCTTAGTTCGAGGTTATATCATCAACAAGAAGAACAAAGACCGTATCACCCCACACATAAAACAATCTTCTCAAATTTCTTTTCTCTGACGCTTGAAGCAATCCATTCCAAAAGGTGTCAAGAGACCACTTCCCCTACGTAGTTGAATTGATGCAGTCAGTCTCTCGACTAGAGCTCACGAACCAATACACATACCCAAGACAAAGAAACTTATACCATCAAGTAGCGATTAAGTCCAATAGCTAAAGAATAACCCCGATGTATACTTTTCTCCCCTCAAGAAGGTGTATGAAGCTCAAGAACCCGAAGTACCCGAATGCCCAAAGAAAGAATAACCGATAACATTGAAGAAGCAGGCCGAATCACTAATTATCTCTGCGGAGGACTATCTCTGCGGATTTCAACTCTGAAATAAGTGATTATATCTCTGAATCACTGATTAAGCACTCAAGTGAAACAGCTGAGCGTCCCCAATGTACACAATCTCTCTCCCCCGATGATTGTGATAACATCAAAATCATCACACACTTGTGTACCTCTTTCATCTTCAGAAATTAACTCTTCCATCTCTTCCCCACATAGTTGGAATAAGAACACTAAACGCCTTGATGAGTAAAACCTTGAGTTTCTCTGCGGTCATGACATTTGTTTTCCGGGATATCTTCAATCACTTAGAAGAGTTAAGTTCATCAAGTTTACTCGCCATGAGTCAAACCTTGAGTTTCTCTGCGGTAGTAACATTTATCTTCCCGGGATATCTTCAATTAATTAGAAGTATTAAGTTCATCAAGTTTACTCGCGTTTAGGTATGTGTCTCCTTCCCCTTGCTGGTTTTGATACTTCGTAATCAAGAACTCATTGTAAGCCCGTGTACTAGAAATCATTTGAGAAGAACATCATTAGCTCATATGTATCTGTGAGAATCAACTTGCTGCAGAATGTGAGCAAGTCTAATTGGGGATTAAATCTGACTTTTCACTCTCCCCCAATTAGTGCTCTCCCCTAAACCGACAATCTGTTTGATAACAACCCAGATTAAGAAGAAGTCTTTAGATCGTTAAATGCAACTCGTCTTTAGTCTTCTAACATGCAGCAGAAAATATAGAACGTGTAGACTCGACCTTCTTCAAGATTGTCCAGTTGGGGATTAGATAGTTAACATCTTCGACTCACCAAAACACAAGAACATCACCAAAAAACATCCCAATTAACTTACATCTTGCAAATCCCCTTAATTAAGATCCTCCCAATCAAACAAGAACAGAAAGATGTTCATAAAGGAAATCAGCAATCACCGCGCGAACACACTAAATGGTAACACCAAGCAAACAATCACATCAAACAAGAACAGAAGGTTGTTCGGAATCATCATGTTGATGTGGACGTGAAGTATTAACCGAAGCACTTTGTCGATAAACTCATCACCCGTGAGAAGATGTCAACCAACGGCTCTTAGAAGAAACTCCATGTGAAGATGACCCGATAAGAAGAAGCTCGGTTCTTACATGAGTTTGGATCCATATGACCATATATTCTCAGATATCGATCAACCATGCAGAATTATCATACTTCTTCTCCCCCTCAAGAATTGCAAACGGAGTTGCCATTCTTGATTAAACAAATGAATATCTTCAACAAATGTATTCTATTCACACTTCTCCCCCGCAAAATTAGCACAGGATGTCGCCATAGTCATTATAGTTGAGCAAGCGGAATAAGAAAACAATCAACAGTAGCCCGGTTCACTTGATGACTGAAGCGCATGGAAAAAGCATGAAGCATGTTGATGAGAATGGTCATTAATTAGAAGATTTCTCTTCTTCAGAAGATAAAGCGCACTGACACGTACACTTTTCTTTTCTTTTCTTTTGAGAACGAGGCCTGAACTGTTGTGTTCAAACGTCATTAATCTCTCTCTTTTCAATCTCTCTTGGCAAACTTGTAATCATCGCCATTATCATTCAGTAGGCTCTTTGTCGTGACAGCTGATGGAGAAAACCCAATATGATGAATTTGACCTTGAAGTAAACTAACCCGAACTCGTGACTTAAACTTGCACATATGTAACAAAGAGCGGTGCCGATTTCCATTAGCATCTCTAAGTACTCTCTATGTACTCTATACTCTTCAACCAACCAACCATCAAGTATAAGACGTACATTACCTCTTGAAAATCCACAATTGAATGTGACACTGAGCACTACAACGTAACTCCTTAAAGTGATAGTTATTTTGTGGTGTTGTGAGCCCAATTCCCCCAAGTGGTAAAAGAAAAGGAAAAAGTCACCCAAAAATAACTAGAATAGTCTTCGTTTTTGATTAAGCTCGAACAAGGATCTCGAAGAATCTTCATCCAACCATCCCCGATACCTTCAGATACTAAGTACACTCGCCCGTGATATTTCACTTCAACCTCAAATAAATAATACTGAATTAACGCCGTTGTCACATCTTTTGATTAAACGCTCAAATCTAGCCTCCTTTGACGTTTTAAGTGAACTATGATAATGGTTTCATCCCGACCATAGTTAAAAGCACATAACCCCGTAAAACCATGAAATAACCAAACTGCCATGACGAATATCCAAACACACATCCAATTCATGAAGTACACCCTTTTATCCCTTCTTCGATGTAGAAACCGTAGTACCAAAGATCGATAAGATCCGAAATACACCTTCCTTTCTCCAGGATGGTTCCATCATTACGGGATTTTACAATTCAATAGTTTAAACCGAGAAATAGTTTCTTTCGCGGGATTTTACAAAACCAAGAATAAACCGTAAGATAGATCCGGAAATGCAATTTACAAATACCAGGATGTTTCCATTGTCACGGGATTTTACAAGTCTATGATTTAAACCGAGAAATAGTTTTTTTTTCATGGGATTTTACAAAATCAAGACAAAACCGTAAACAATGTCAGCTTGAATGTGTTATGACAACTTTGGTTTCGGTGAATATTTGTTTTAGGGGAACATGCAGCGGTTCATCGGCTAATAGTAATGACCACATATGAAGATAACGTCACTTCAATAATACCGTACACAAACCCTATAGACATTTTTCACTTTTTCGCTCAAGCCGTGAATATTGTATCTTCCCGTGAATAATATACCATACCACTCAAAAATATATCCAAAAAAAATTGTGTAATCACAACAAAATTCGGATATGATACTCGTATAGATGAATAATCATTGGTTTATAACACCTCACTCCAATCACCAGTTAATATCAACCCACATTATATCTCTATCCGGATCCAATGAGCAGCCCAAACAAAAGAGTGAAATCCATTCGGTCCATTTCAAAAACTATTGACCCGATCCAACAAACCTTACTCCTTATAACCGGATATAAGACTAACACACCACTTAACCTAAACCTAAAACATATCTCATAAACAATCCGCCTACCACACCTAAAACTCTCTCACCAATTCATCTCAAATCATATCTCCTCTCAGCTTATCTCAAAAGTTTCTCATCTTCTAATCATCACACCATCAATTTGAATCACAAACTCAACAAGAATCATTCGTTATAATTAGCTCACAAAAAAAACCACCTATATCTTTCATATCCGATTCTTCACGCTACAAGGCTTCAAAGAAAAACGGCTTCAAGATCATTTAAATTGGTCTCGAGTAAGGTTCTGATTGTGTATTCATGTTATGAATGAAACAAATGAAGGAAATAACATTGTTGTTATTACTCCTTTGTTTTTCTTTCAGATAATTAAAGAAGTTTCGACTTCAAAAGTGGATCTGTGAGGACAATTGTTTCACTTAAAACACTCTTTAAAAGATTGCAACAAAGAGTGAGACAAATCTGAGATCAATCTTGAATTTTTCGTTTTGAGTCTTAGATTGATGAGAGTTGGGGAGTGATGGTGAGGGTTCATTGAAGTGAGTCTAGATGTAGGTTAAGTTATTTTTGGTTCGGATCTGTTGTTACTACTTTAGTACTTCTCGATTTTTTTGAAAGACCATGGACCAAGGATTTATGAACTGAGGTCTTAATGAGTCTTGGTAATTGGTATTATTGTGGTCGAGTCATGGTTGGTTTACGCGTAACCTGTTTGTTCAGTTCTACGCATAACTTGTTGCAACTAAAACCTTACGCGTAACATTTCAGTCCAAATCTTATGCATAACTTTTGCTTAAGTGTAAACCATTTGATGGTTATGCGTAAACATGGGTTATGCGTAAGCCAAGGCTTATGCGTAAATCTTACGCGTAATAATTCCTACGCATAACTTCACAGCTATGCGTAAATAACTCTGTAGATGCTCCTTATGTGTAAGAATAGGGTTTTGACCCTTTGAATTTTACGCGTAACCATTCCTTACGCATAACTTCACAGTTATTCGTAAATATCACTGAAGATGCTCTTTATGCGTAGAAAACTAGGGTTTTGACCCTTTGACTTTTTTTCCGGCGAGTTTTTCCGACCACTTTTTCTGACCATCTTCATAGTTACCCAGAAAGATGCATAAAACTGCTTCTTTTAACCATTATGACCTCAGTTTGACCACGTTTAAAAAACACAATATGTCCAGATGACCAACTATGACTTCACGGAATGGTAACAAAAAAAATATCTAAAAATGAGATTTATCAGTTTTGACCAAAATAATGTTTGACACAAGACTGATAAAATCAGATATACCACATGACATTTTCCTGACCAAAAAGATACACAAAGAAAACGTAAAGACTGTTTTACCACAAAAGATAATGAAAGAAACAAAACTTTCAGATCCGAAAAACATGGGTAAAAAAACAGCTTCAAAACATAACACGAAAACCACAAAAAAATCAACACAACACAATAACCTTGGCTCTGGTACCATTCGTAGGATCTTACATGTATTGTGTTATGATGATTCGGGTGGTCTTGGATGGTGATGATACAAGAAAGCCATGGTTTTTAGAGAGATGAAGAGAGGAGAGGATGAAACTAGAGAGAGAAAGTTCAACAAAAAAGAAAGATTAGATTAAGAGTGCCACCCCTTCCAAGGATGGAAGGGGTATTTATAATTACAGAACAAACATCCTCCTGACGGACTGTGGATCAAGCATACAGTGGGTAAAGACCCGTCCTTCCTCCACGGTGTTACTCTAAACTAAACTACACTAATAAACACGTAAATAATGATATGTCTACGAGCTAACTTATGCTAGATAATAGTTGGGGTGACCGACTCTTCACTATGGATTTTCTGAATCCTAACAATCAGGAATTGGAAATCCAAAGATCTCTTTATTGACTCCTCTACCAATATATTTGAGGTTACCCAGAACAAATTCATCCTTAGCATTATGGAGGACTGATTCACTCCTAGGATTGAAGTTATGAGACTGTTGCAAGTACTGGATGACAAGCTTCGAGAATCTGATGCTAGGAATCACAAGTTTGTGTACTTTCTTTCTTCCTTGAGCTTGATTCTGAACATTTGTTCTATCGGTGATGAATGTGTGCATTGAGAATGAGAATTCTTCCCAAATGCGTTCTGAGACATTAATGTTCACCTCATTGACGAGACCCCATAGGATTTGCAGAATAGGAATCCTTACTTTATTGAATCCTGAGGTTTTGCCCGATAAGCATAAGTTGAGAATAGTTGTCATGGCTCTCCAAGGTTGATACATGTGTCCAGTGATGATATCTGAAGCCCTTGTTATGCCAACTTGATAACCCAAACCAATTAGAAAGACAATTAGCTCTTCCGCACTAGGTGGAGGGACAGATTGTTTGGTAGGGTCACATGGTGTGATTCCTAGGGCCTTATTGAGAATGTCATATGTGATTTCAAATTCCTTATCATCAAGCATGCAGGAATAAGTGGCAGTGATCTTGTCCCAAGTGATGGTGTTCCAAAATTGTTGTAGGTAAATGGAAGGGATTGTGCATTGTTTGGTTAAGGCACTAAAGAAATTTGTGTTCTTAAGAATATCAATTGCCACTTTGAAGATTGGATTTTGTTGCAATCTTTCCATGTCCACATAGCAGTTGCTTTTTCCTATCTCTACCCATTTATCTTTTGGAAGAATTTCGTTGTCAGTAAGAACAGTGGATGGAGTAGAGGTAGCAAAGTTCTCGGATGAAGTTGTGTTAGCCATTTGAGATTCTGAAGAAAGACGCAGACAACAACAGTGTTCGAGAGCATGTTAGATAATACATGGTTAGCTGAACAACTTTATAATGCAACCTTATGACCCAAACACAACGAGTAGCAAACATGACAGATTACCAAAAATCAGATTGAAATACTTAGAAAATATGATAAGATGCTTAAGTACTTTTCAGATAAACAAATCGTTTTGACAAGGTTTTCTAGAGACAAGTTGTTTTGAGCCAAACAAGTTAAAAACAAAAATTGCTATAATATGCTTTCATGAGACAAGTTGCTATTATGGAAGTGTTATAACAAATTTAAAAAAAAAAACAAGTTGTAAAATCAGGTTGTTGCAAGTGGAACCAGATACAAAATGCTTAGACCAAAAAAAATGTTATAGCAAGTCGCTAAGAGAAATTTTGTCAAGACAAATTGCTACAAGAAAACTTGAGCCAAGTCGCTAGCATGAAATAATTACATCAAGTGGCTTTACACAGTTTGTCAAACCAAGTCGCTACAAGAAAAATATTAACAAGTCGCAATTGTAAAAACCAATATAGCAAGTCGCTAACTTGTTAAAAACAAGTCGCTATAATAAAAATACTTAACAAGTCGCCTCTATGAAAACGTTTAAGAAAGTCGCTAACTTGTCAAGACAAGTCGCTATCAAAAGTTATAAGGCCAAGTCGCTACAAAACATATCACCCAGTTACAAAGCAAGTCTCTAGCAAGAATGTTATCAAGATATCATAACTCGCCATGATGAATTTATGAACCAACTCGCTACCAAGAACACTGAGTTTACAAGGTAAGTCGCTACCAAGAACAAAACATAGAATACGAATAACATCACAATCCAAACAACATATGTAACCATTATAGAATCACAATCAAACCGCTACAACAATCAACCCATAAACACAAACACAATCAGAAACATAACCCCAAACGGAAACACATACAAGTGATACAACGATTCGCTCAAAGACCCATTTAAACATATAAATGCATCACCACATCTATCCTAGTACATCCAAACTACACCTAATTATATCCAGTGTTCCATTAAACAAATCCGTTAACAAACCTAAATGATGGAGTCAATTGACGAGGATACAAACACAGTGGAATCTGTTAAAATGAGATGCGTTAGGGGAGGTACGAGATAACCATGATTTGAAACAAATAGTTGAGATTAACTTACCACAAACAAATCACTATTGCAATAGTTATGAGAGAAAGCGAAAGAAACTTTAGAGATTTTATTTGAAACTTTGTGACTTGTGTCAAGTCGCTAGGGGGTTTAAGTATATAATTCAAGTTTTACAAGTTCACCCATTCAGTCCCTATACTTGAGCAGTCTTGAGAAAACTCGCTAGCTAGATTTCAATGACAAGTCGTTACCCGTTAAAAAGGCCAAGTCGCTATCCCTGATTACAACAAGTCGCTATCTATCTAAATTTGTACTATAGACACTTTCAGTCCTTGTACTTATCAGATTGCATGCAAATACAGTTGATAAAAGCATGTTGAATAATATGACAAGTAGCAAAAGTGACATAACATAGATAAGCTAATCTATGACATAAACTAATCAAACACAGACGACATAACAAATCATGACATAAACATGCAGCAGCACACAATACATAACAAACAGTGAAGCAGAGTGAAACAGAGATAACGAGATATCATGAAATATTCTCCCCCTCAATCAATGTCATCAATGAACATTGATTGAATTCAAACCCCCCGTTATAAAACAAAAGTATATCGTTTGTTCGAACTTCATCTATGATCCCGTGTCATTATTGAATGATATTTCTAGGACCGTAGATGTTATCGATTACAAGAGATACATCTTTTATCAGATTGTGGGTAAAAATTTAATTAATAATTAGAAAAAAATTTAATTTAAAAATAATGATTATGTTTAAAAAAATTAAAAAAAAATTATTTTTTTTATTTATTTTTTCTTTAAGAGAAAACTAATTTGTACACTGATTCATGAGAACGAGTCCTGGTTCAAGTCGAACAGGAGTCAAAGTACGAGGTATATCAATTCTGACAAGATACAATTCCTGAGTGAGCAATCTTCATTTCTGATGGAAACCAAGTCATGATGTTCATGATTGAATTGAGCATTGTACCTGAAAAAGACTGAGGACACTTTGCACTAGAAGTACATGTAGTATTGCAAATAGATGAGTTAGTGACATGATTAACTTCACTATTGAATTTTGCACAGTTTGATCTAGGAGTGTCATTAATAGAAATCCCTTTAGAATCAATATCCTTGAAGAGTTTTCCTGTGGGCATCCACTTAAGGCAAGATCTAGGTATGTAAGTCCGTTTGGATCCTGAAAACTTAAATAATCTACCAGTGGAAATCCATTTGAAACAACTTCTAGTAGATTTGGATGAAGCCACATCCCTGTTTTGAATATTAGTTCTTTTGTAATTAGTTTGTTTCTTAGGGGATTGATCAGTCATTTGATGCTTCTTATAAGAACTAGATGAGCTCCTAATATTCATGATCTTAGGGCTTCAACATTAAGTCGGGGATTGTTATTCATCATATCGAATGAAGTAGTGAAGTGACTGGTTTTGACAAAACAGATTCGTGATCAACTTGGGAGGCAAGCTTAGATTTCGATGGTTTAAATCTTTTAGTTCTAAAAGCATTGGGCTGCCTAACTATAGTACGTTTTGAGTTGTTCAGTACAATTAGCTTTCCCAAGGTTGATGGTTTTGCAAACTTAGTGTTCACCCTATTTCCAATAGATTTCCTAAGCTCATTTTTTAAGGAAACAATAGTGAAGCTCTTATCCTGAATTTGGGCTTGGAGGGCATCAATGTCTACCAACAAGGAGTTAGTTTGATCTATCAACTTGGAATTTTTCTCTGATAAGTTCTTTCTTAATGACTCATTTTCCCTTAATAGGTTGGACATACACAGAGCCAATTCATCATTCCTAGATTTAAGCGTATCACTCACCTCATGGTTAGGATTGTTCATCCCTATACTACATTTCTTATGCGATCCAGAGTTCTAATTTCAGATTGCATATGGTTGAATCTTTGTCCCTGAACTGGTTTTTATGTGGTTAATTTCAAAAAATTCTCGAAATTCTGGGAATTCCGGATTTATGCAAGTTTTTGTAGCAAGAAAACTTTCTTCTTTTTGTTGTATTGCGATTTCCAAGGAAATACAATCTTTTTCAAGAATTGAGTATTTGTTTGAAAGTTCATCATAAACCCCTTTTTCAACCATGTCATTTGTTTTAAAGATTTTAGATTCAGGCTTAACCAAGAAACATTTATCAATATCATAATCAGAGTTAGAATCAAATTGATCAGGTACATTATTAAATGCATTATGTTGATCAGTTAAGGATACCTCATCACATGACACCGGTTCTTTTGCTGGTATGGCATCAGATTTACCTCATGCAGCAGAGGTGCCGAATCGCTCAAGCTTTTCAAGCTTTTCTGACTCCGAGCCTTTGTATTCAGTACAGTCGGTTTCATCATCCGTTGTTGTATCTGATATTCTACATTCAACATCATCCGTTCTTTCAACTGATCTATTACCCGATTTATCACAACTTTCACTAAATTTATTCTGACACCCATTCAACACATTCAACTTATCATTCTCTTGAGCAACTTCCTTAATTTAAATTTCCACATTATCCATAAGTTGGATAAATGTGTTGATGAACTCATGAATTTCCATTCCAGTATGTTTCTTGAATGAAATTCCAGTCACTTGTTGATCAAAGTCTGCAGAATATTCCCCATTGATAAATGGCTGAAATTGGTTGTAGATTACTTGAAGTGCAGCACTAGAGTCATCCATTAATACCTTCCTTTTGGTAATTTGAAGCTTCAGTTGTTCTAAGTTCAGCAACACAGTTCTTGTCAATGTGGATAAGTCCTGACGGAAGAGAGCACTGCATGTTTGATCCCTAGTTGTGGATAACAGTTGTGTAAGGTGCTGATGTAGTAGTTGAAAGGACTCGATGTTTCATTCCATTTCCCTTGCATCATGTGTCATTAACAGGTGTGATTCATTGATATTTGACTCAGAATGTGAAGGGTTTTGATCATAATTTGCTGAATCAGTCATGGTTAAACATTCTGAATGGCAGACTGTTTCATTGTTCTGTGAGGTATCATAGAGTTCAAGTACTTTGGAGATTAAAGGGTCAGTGATGTATGTCATTGTGTTGATGGATATTAGGCACAGGTGACTTGCATCAATTCACCAAATTGCTAAATACCTTGAAGACAAGTCGCTACTTACCCAAATCGCTATGTACTCAAGTTGCTATAAACCTTAGAAACAAGTCGCTAAGGCACCAAGTCGCTAAATACAAGTCGCTAAGGCACCAAGTTGCTAAGCAGACAAGTCGTTAAAGAATAACTCGCTAAGTATCAAGTCGCTAAGAACAACTCGCTAAGTTTCCAAGTCACTAAGTAGCAACTCGCTACGAACAACAAAGATAAGTCGCTAGAAATTATAGAGACAAGTCGCTAACCCAACCAAGTCGCTAGCCGAAGTGGAACCTCCACTAACTTGTATTGTTTGTCGGCTTGTCTCAAAAGACAAGTCGCTAAGATCAAGTCGCTACGACTTAAACTACAACTCGCTGGAAATTACTAAAGCAAGTCGCTACGAAGAAATGCACTCTAAGACTCAAGTCGCTAGGATGATAAACTTCAAAACCACACTTTTCAATCCAAAACAAGCCCAACCACAGTGATTCAAGCTTTCCAAATCAAACCCCAAGCACTTACAATGATTCTAAACACAAAAGTACACTCAAAATTCAAACTTTAACACAAGAAATGATCCAAATGATGCAAAAACCCACTAAACTTTTTCAAACCCAAAAACCATATAAAACCACTAGAAATCCAAGGATATGTAAGAGAGATGATCAAACCTGGCTCTTATACCAATTGTTAAACATTGGATTTCACAATCATAGAAACAATCACAAATATGGGCGTATAATTATATGGTTTTAGAGAGAGAAAGTGGGATATTCTATTAAGAGAAACTCATGGAAGGTTAGATTCCAAATGAACATCCAACCCTCTCCCTTGTAGGGAGAGGGCTATTTATACAAAGAAGCACGCCCTCCTTCGGGCTGTGGATCAGGCATACAGTGGGTAAAGACCCGTCCTTCCTCCACGGTGTTGCACTAGACTATGCTACGCTAACAAATATCTAACAAATAACGTACTAAATAGTATGTCTGCGAGCTAAATTACGCTAGATAGCATAAGGGGTGACCGATGCTTCACTATAGAATTTCCAATTCCTAACAATGTCGGTCCAAAAGTCACAACAACACATGATGGCAACACTACAATGGGTGATCCAGAGAATTACTGTGGCTGATGATCTCAAAGAAAGCTTGAAGACCATCAAATATGTGGATCAGTTCAAAGACCTCCACTGAAAGTATAAAATAATCGGACAATGAAGAGTCACTACAAAAGCACAAAGAATGTGGACATTGAAGAATTGAAGTCTACGAGCTCAGAACAGAAGACAAATTAGAATGCTAGGATTTGAAATGTAAAACATGGGGTGACCTCCCTTAGGGGGAGATTGTTAGGAATTGGAAATTCCATAGTGAAGTGTCGGTCACCCCATCTATAGTCTAGCATATGTTAGCTCGTAGACATATCGTTATTTACTGTTTTATTAGTTAGTTATTAGCCTAGTTTAGCGTAGTGTAACACCGTGGAGGAAGGACAGGTCTTTACCCACTGTATGTCAAATCCACAGCCCGTCAGGAGGGCGTATTATGTAAAACTATAAATACCCTCTACCTCCCAAGGTAGAGGGTTGGACCTTTCACTCAATCTAACCTTCTTTCTTTTGTTTTACTTTCTCTCTCTAGAAAGGCTCCCATCTTCCACTTTCTCTCTCTAAACTCATATTATTCGAACCATATTTGTGATTGTTTATGTGTTTGTGAAATCCAATGTGTAATAGCTTGTGCCCATTCGAAACGAAACCTAGCCTCTTCTTGCCCATCAATTTTAACATACCCAAAATTTACTCGTAACCAATTTTCAAATGAGATCCCCCTGTATCCTACATTGCTTCTCTTATCTTTGTCAAAACATGCCCATTCCTTGCGTTTGAGCAATTTAGGTTCAGGGTGTTCTCCTCCATCGCAACTCTTGCGATTGGGGTTGCATGTAGGCCATGCCATGGTTTATTCATCATGCATGATAGCTGGTTCGCAAAAATGAATGGTCTAGTCAATATTGGAGAACCATTCGCTAAAATCACTATGCTTTTGTAACCACTATTCTCTGATATCCTCTTCTTTTTCCCAGCACCACCAGACTTCTGCAACTTCTTTAATCATACGAATGAGATACTTTCCTCCTCCATTACATCCTTTTTGGAAAGGGGAACACGTCGAAAATATTACTTTGGTCCCCTCAACTAAAGGAACACAACAGTGAACTCTTCCTTTACAACGTAATCTGGGAACAGAGAACGGATTTCTTCCTCATCATCTTCATCGCCACCGGATTCTGAGTCCTCAAATGGCCAAAAGATGAAGGTGGAAACCTATCGGAGTCATCTAATTCTATCCTTGGTGGTTCCTTAGTCGTAACAATTTTGTCTGACTCAAGGCTCAAGGTTTTATCCAATTTAAACTCCACTATATCTCCATAGTATCCACCGTAACGTGCTAATGTGTCAAGGAATGGTTTACCAAGAATCAAATGCTCTTTTTTGTCTTTCACATTATCGATCACTACAAATTCGGGGGCTGAAGTAAATTTATCGACCTTTACACATATACCACCTGTAATTCCTAAAGGGGCAATCTTAGTTTCAGTTGCTGATTCAATCACGATATTTGTTTCCCAAAGGTGGGTTATCCTTAGTTTTAAGAATATGGATAGAGGCATGATGTTTACGTAAGCCCCAAAATCTACTACGCCCAAAATATCAATATTACCAACAGAACACGGAATGACTAGCCCGCTTGCACTAATATCTTTAACTGAGAATAAACTTGATCCTAACCTGGATACGCCTTCTGGAATATGGTTACGCCGTAAAACCGAGAAGTAGTTACTGGCGTAACTCTCAGTTTGGCCCCGGATTCGTGACCTCCAACTTGTCGATTGAGGATTTGCATCCCTCAATCATCTCCCCGAGAATCATTGGTAAAAAAGCATTGCATTCCTCCTTGCGCTTGGCTTTATTAAGTTCAATTCCATCTATCTCAGTACTGAGTTTTTCAATCATTGCTCCAAGATTTTTTAAGGTTTCGTCTTGCTTGGAAAGATTTTTATTTGTGTTTTCCTGGAAACCCCTTAACCAAATATCTTGTTCTTTTTGTTTCTGGGCTGAAGTTTCCAGGAACTTATTAATAGTTTCTTCAAGACTGGGCTTTCTTTCTCCATAAGGCCCACGGTTGTAATTTCCACAATAACCATTACTATTTCGATTATCTCCGTAAAATGGTCGATTTTCTCCATACTTAGCTTCTTCAATATTCTCTACGTTCACATGAGGACAGTTCTTCGTAAGATGTCCCCCTTTGCAGCTTTCACAACCTACTTGGATGGCATGAACGCTTTCTCTGACCTTCAGCATATTTGGACTGAGATTTTCAATTTTACTAGCGATTGCTGCAATTCCGTCAAAACTTCCGCCTTGGTTTCTTATACTTCCTCCGTCGTGCCATTTTTGAGAGTGATCCGCCATTTTTGAATGGCTTCAATTGCAAGAGTAGGAGTCATGTTCGGGATAGGTCCTTGATAGTCCAAAGATTTGCCTTGTAGTTACGCTAATTCCTTTGTAGAAAATATTGACCTTCACCGGGTTGTTCGATCGTTGGTAGGACACTTGTAAAGGAGATCGTTGTACCTATCCCGTGCTTGATACAACGCTTCATCGCTCTTTTTGTTTGAAATTATGGATCTCCAAAAGTGGTTAGAAATCTTCGACGCAATATCTTTGAATAAAGTGTTTCTTTAGTAGCGCCAAGTATTAATTGCCCCGGCGGGCAATCTTTCGATCCATCTTCTGGCAGCTCCAGTAATGTTGAAAAGGCTTGCAATGTCTAGGAATACCCTTAGCATAACAAAGATCATGAGACACGCCCGGAATGTTGAAAAGGCTTGCAATGTCTAGGACATTTTCAACGTGCTCATATGCATCTTTGTCCTTGTTTCCTGAAAAAGGGTTAGCGCGAAGCTCCCTCATAAATTGGTCTTTGATTTCGAAATGGACATCCTCTCCAATTGCCGGTCTTACGAGACCCGACCCTTGTTCCACTCTTGTCAACGCCAAGTATTCCTCAAGAGTGAGGTCATCGATGTTAACAACTTCCATGGTACCTGAAAACTTGAAATATGATCGCGAGAAAAGTTTAAAACGAAATTAAAGACTTAAAATCAATCCTAATATAACTCCCCGGCAGCGGCACCAAAAACTTGATTTAGGTTTTACTGACCAGGTTTTAATTTTTATAGTGTCTTGCTATACCTATGGTCTACCCTAGTGCACTAACAGGCAGTGTACCCGGTCATGTGTAGTGTAGTAAACGGTAAAGCCGAGGTCGTCCCAAGAGCTATGTGTGTTGGATTATTACTAAGTCTAGTGTCACATAATAATAATTGTTTCGATAGGGGTTTAATTAATTAAACTACTAATGCAGAATAAAGTAAATAAAAGCATATAAATGGCAAAGAGAAATCAATAGAGAGAAGTGGTGCTAACATAGTTAATCATCCTAGCTAGTTATGTCTACATCTACTTACTTCCAATTACTTCAGGTGGGGTCAAATTCGAGAGGACAACATTTGGTCAATTCGCCCTAACCTATCAACAAAGATGCCACCACAGGATAAATCAGGTGCACCGTCATAAGTCCTGTTGTTCCGGTCCCTGCCAAGTCATTAAGTACCGCTACATGCTAGATTCATAATAGTGAGTGCTCGGCCGATAGGAACTTAGACACTACACCCCCTAATTCTTAAGTTCATCCAAACGATAGGTGATCAGTTGGTCAAATTGCACAAGTAGAAAGGGTCGTCAGTTGGTCATATCTTACCCTTCCCGTCTCAGTCCGCTCACCTAGGGTCAGTTGGTCATATCTCCTAGGCAATTGGCCTCTACCGCCATTCAAAACTACCAAACCAAGGGTGGCTACCAATGAACTATGCATGCATACACTTAGAAATAATTGTACGAAGTAAAGGTAAACGCAAACAAAACAATTAAGGAATCATAACTAGGCTAGCACCAAAAGGTGCTTAGCCACTCATATTAATCATGCAAATAAATTCAATATTCAAAGGTATGAAATACATGAATTGAAAGTAAAAGAAATATAAAACGCTAATGCTTATCATAATGGAGTGACTTCTCCTTGGAAACATTTGCTCCGTATGCTCCCCCTAGACCTGCCTTGAGCTTTTCCCTACGTTCTCGAGTATTGTGTGTGAATGGGATGATTAGAAATGCCTTTGAATTCGTGGGGTATTTATAGGCTAGATCTGGGATTACTACAGAATAACCAATATAGAAGTTACGCCGTAACCTTCTATTTCTTCGTAAAATACACTAGATCTTTTGGTTACTTAATTTTAAACCTTATGAGTGGTTACGCCAGAAGTCTTCAATAAATTTGGTTACGCCGTAAAGAGATGCAAAGAAGCACGGCGTAAGTATCAGCGGCGTGGAACCTCTTGACCTAATATAGGTAATGCCAACCCTTGGGTGGAGTTACGTAACCTTATGATAAGTTGGCATACCGAGTCACTCAATAGTTACTGCATCGCTGTAGAGACGAAGTTACGTCAGAATTCTTCAAAATAGCACACTGTGATAAATCTTTAGAAATGTTTCCATTTCCGCGTCTCTTTAGCTCCAATGCTCGTAATTTACCTGAAAGTGGAAAGCAATGGAAAACAAGCGTAAATTCATATAAATGATAACGAGCATTATCGGGGGAAATTGACACTTAATATTCAGGACTATTTGACGTTATCAGTAACTTCCTCAATATACTTCTCCACATTATCCATGAGATGGATAAGTGTCTCTATGAACACGGTAATTTCCATTCCAGTGTGTCTCTTGAAAGACATTTCAGTCATGTCTTGATCATAATCTGATGTGAATTCACTTCTAATGAATGACTGAAAATGTTTGTAGATCACTTGACGTGCGACCTTTGGAACTATCCTTTTGAACCTTCTCTTTGTCAAGTTGTAGCTCCAATTGCTCTAAGTTTAACAGCAAAGTTCCTGTTAATGTGGATAAGTCCTGACGGAAGAAGGCAATACATGTTCGTTCCATTTTTATGAGTAGAAGTAACATGAGGTGAGAGTGAAGTTGTTGAAAAGGTTCAATGCTGCTTTCCTTTTGCATGGCATTCTGTAGCCTGAACAGGTGCAAATCTTTCTCATTGGACTCAGAGCATGAAGAACTCAAATCATCATCGATTGATTCCATCATCTGTAACCATTCAGTATAGCTAATATTCTCATGGTTGTCAACAGTATCATACAGTTTGAGTACTTCTGAAGTTACTGAATCAGGAGTGTAAGACATGATGTTGATGTGTACATGGGATTTTACAAGTCTGTGATTTAAACAGAGAAATAGAATCTTTCGTGGGATTTTACTAAAATCAAGACCAAACCGTAAGAAAGTGAGAAGTAGAATGTAGTAAAGGAACTAGAAGATGATAAGGAAGTGAAGATAAGTTGGTGTTATGGTTGAGTATGTGATATTCCCTAATTAGGGTTTGAAAACAAGGGTTTTGTATGTTAGGTTTAGAGACAAATCGCAGGAATAGATAAATCTCAGTCCTTGACAAATCGCTTTGATGACAAGTTGCTAGATTGACAAATCGCTAGAATGTCAAGTCGCTAGAGTGACAAGTTGCTAGAAAGCCAAGTCGCTGGAGGGACAAAATCGCTAGAGAGACAAGTCGCTAGAGTGACAAATTGCTAGGAAGACAAGTAGCTAGTGACAAATCGATAGAGTTGACACTGACAAGTCGCTACCAAACAAAGACAAGTCGCTTCAGATACATCGAATCTGGACAAACCGCTTCTTTGAAACTGACAAGTCGCTACCAAACAAAGACAAGTCGCTTGGATGAATATTTTAACGTGGCACAAGTCGCTTTCAAGAAGAGTTCAAAAAACACAATATTTCAATCCAAAAACACCTTAACCACGATGATTCAATCTTTCTAAATCAAAACCTAAACACATATAATGATTCTAAACACAAAAGTACTATCAAAATCCAAACTTTAGCACTAGAAATGATCCAAATGATGCTAACTACTCTAAACTTATGCAACCCCAAAACCTTATGAAAACCACTAGAAATCCAAGAACATGTAAGAGGGATGATCAAACCATGGCTCTTGATACCATTTGTAACATATTGGATTTCACAAACACACAAACAATCAATACTATGGGGCGTACAATATGATGGGAGCCTTTCTAGAGAGAGAAAGTAAACAAAAGAAAGAAGGTTAGATTGAGTGAAAGGTCCAACCCTCTACCTTGAGGGGTAGAGGGTATTTATAGTTACATACAATACGTCCTCCTTCGGACTGTGGATCAGACATACAGTGGGTAAAGACCCGTCCTTCCTCCACGGTGTTACGCTAAGCTAAACTAAGCTAATAACTAACTAATAAACTACTAAATAACGATATGTCTACGAGCTAGCATATGCTAGACTATAGTTGGAGTGACCAACACTTCATTATGGAATTTCCAACTCCTAACATTGAAGCTACCAGCTTTAACTACCTGATTTTGAATACTTATTAAGTCTGCTAACTAAACTTACATACTATACATTTAACCTCCCCTTAAATGTAGCTATGGGTTCACCATACCAATGTTAACCACCAAGAAATTGAACCTAGGACCTTCAAATGCTTTGGTCAACAAGTCAGCTACATTATTATCAGTATGTATCTTTTCTACCCTTATGAGACCCTTCTCAAAACAATCCCTTATAAAGTGATGCCTGATCTCTATGTGTTTGGTCTTAGAATGATAGACTAGTTTCTTAACAATACAAATAGTGCTTTCATTATCAATGTTGATTGTGGTGTTCATGAAGTTTAACCCATAATCCAACATCTGATTTTGGATCCAAAGCACTTGTCCACAGCAATTTGTAGCAGCTACATATTCAGATTCAGTTGTAGAGGTAGCCACAATTGTTTGCTTTTTGCATTGCCAGGAAATCAACCGTCTTCCAAGAAATTGACAACCTCCTATTGTGGATTTCCTGTCCATACTAGCCCCAGCATAATCACTATCAGAAAAATCTTCTAGGTCAAAGGATGACTTTTTAGGATACCATAAACCCAAATTGGGTTTGCCCTTAAGGTGTTTGAAAATCCTTTTCACAGCATAAAGATGTGAAGTCTTTGGAGTAACCTGAAAACAAGAAAAAATGCACACATCATACATAATTTCAGGCCTAGAGGATGTTAGATACATCAAAGATCCTATCATGGATTTATACAATCTGACATCCACATCAGCAGCTTTCTCATCTTATGTTAATGGCACCTTAGTCTCCATGGGTGTAAGAACAGACTTCATATTCATAAGATCAAACTTCTTTTACATATCAGCAAACATACTGTCCTGAGAGATAAATAACCCATCTGACTTCTGTTTGAATTGTAGTCCAAGAAAGAAAGTGAGCTCTCCTATAGAACTCATCTGAAATCTGCTTTTCATCAATGCCTCAAAATCTTCACACCAAGACCTCCTTGTAGAACCAAAAATAATATCATCAACATAGACCTGCACAAGCATGATATCATTCTTGTTTCTTTTAATAAATAGTGTCTTGTCAATGGTGCCTCTTTTGTATCTATTATGTTCAAGAAAAGTGCAGAGTGTAGCGTACCAAGCTCTGGGAGCTTGATGAAGTCCATATAATGCTTTGATGACTTTATAAACTCTCCTAGGGTGAGTTGGATCAACAAAACCAGGAGGTTGAGCAACATAAACCTCCTTATCAATAGTGCCATATAGAAATGCACTCTTAACATCCATCTGATAGAATATAAACCTCATATATGATGCATAGGCCAAAAATAACCTTATGGCTTCAATTCTATCCATAAGAGCAAAAACCTCATCATAGTCTATCTATTCCTCCTGTCTATACCCTTGGGCTACCAACCTAGCCTTATTTCTAACAACAACACCTCTTTCATCTCTTTTATTTCTGAACACCCACTTTGTACCAATTACCTTAGCCCCATATGGTAGATCCACCAGAACCCATACCTTTTGTAGTTCAAACTGCAACAGCTCCTCTTGCATGGCATCTATCCAACTCTCATCAGTTAATGCTTTAGCCACTGTGAGGGGTTCCTCTTGAGATAAGAATCAAGTAAACAAACAGTGTTGTTGATCTTTGTGGTTGTTTCTTTGCTGCTTCTTAATGTAACCTACTAATGCATGAGGTCTTGAGAGGTCTTGGACTTTGCTTGTTGTCTGAATAGTTGATGTAGGATCACCAATTATGTTGTCTTTGGATGTATTTTGTGAATCCTGGGAGTAGGAATGGAACTAACATCAATCTCAAGAGGTAGATTGTTAAAATCATTAACCACGCCATTATCATCATAAGAAGCTTCCTCAAAGATTCCCTCATCTGGCCTGTTATAGATCTCATTCTCTGCTATGTCTGAATCATCATAGTCATCTGTGTGAGAGGAATTTTGCATGCCAGTATTAATATGCAGACTACCAGAATTAATAGGATTTGTTATGATAGTGTTGAGTTCAGGGTCTGCTCCAAATTAACTACCAGACTTAATGTTGTTAGTACTGGTAGTAGTATTTGTAGATACTGTACTCTTATGTCTTTGAGTAATGGCATCCAATTGTCTTTGAAAAGCTTTAATGCTTGCTGAGACTTCAAATATAAGGACCTCCTGCTCATGCATTCTAGTTTCTGCAATAGGTTCTTTCCTCTTAGACACATGATATATCTTCTTTGTCCCAACCTTTGCTGCAATAGGATGAACTGAGGTAGGTACAACAATGAGCTCTTCAACCTCTTCTTCTTCCTCAGGATTATGATTATTGAGAGTAGATTGAGTACCTGCATTATTAGTTACATCTGGTGTACCTGCATGTAGGTTATCTTGATTTTCTAAAGACACAGGTTTATAGTTCATAGAATCAGACAGATAATCCAAGTCAAATATCCATCTATGTCCTATTCCTGGTACATTAGGCTTCTCCTCAAGAAAGTTTACATGGAGAGTTACTTCTACTCTTTTGGTCACTAAGTTGTATACCCTAAAGGCCTTACTGGTGAGTGAGTATCCTACCAAGAAACCTTCATCAGATTTACCATCAAATTTTCCAAGGACACTAAGAGTATCCAGAATGGTAACATGGCACCCAAAAGGTCTTAGATAGCTAATGGCTGGTTTGTGTCCAAACATAAGCTTATAAGGAGTCTTGAGTTGAGGTTTAGTCACCCTTACCTTATTGAAAACATAAGAAGCAAAATTCACTACTTCAGCCTAAAAAGTGGTTGGTAAGTGTGAGTCTGCTAGCATGGTCCTAGCAGCCTCAATGAGGGTCATGTTCATCCTTTCAGCAACTCCATTCTATTGTGGAATTCTTGCAATGCTATACTCTTGTTTAATGCCCTTATTTCCACAAAATTCAAGCATTTCCCTGTTCTTAAACTCTGTGCCATTTTCTGATATAATAATCTTAACCTTTGGATTCTGCTGGTTCTCTATCTTCCTAATAAAATCTTGAAGAGTCCTGTAGTTCATTCTTAGTAGAAATAAAGAATACCCAAGAAAACCTGGTGCAATCATCAGTGATAACAAGACAATAGCTAGCATGATTAATACTTTTAACAGAAGTGGGGCCAAATAAGTCTATATGCAAGGTATGAAGTGGGTGAGTAACAGATCTAACAAATTTTGCATTGCATGAGGCCCTATGCTGCTTTCCCTTGTTGCAAGCAACACACGTATGGTCATTCTTAAAGCTCTTATCAGGTAGACCTTCAACTAGGTTTCCCTACACAAGCTTTTTAAGATTTTTAAAATTGATATGACCAAGTCTTTTGTGCCACAACTTAGACTCATCAAGTGAGGCTTTTGCAATCAAACAGGCACCACCTTTGGCAGTAGGAGGTGTCTTCATATCAAAAATATATAAGTTGTGTTGTCTTGGGACCTTAAGAAGTATCTGATTCTCATCAGGCATCTTAAAGTCAGAAGTTAACACAAAGCATTCAGTTTTCGTAAAAAGAACCTTATGCTGCTTATCACAAATTTTTGATATTGAGAATAGGTTAAAGTGCCCAAGTTCTTTCACAAAAGATACACTCTCAAATTCTAAATTGCCCACTTTAATTTTACCTCTACCAGTAATGTAGCCTTTGCTACAACCAAAAGTAACAAAACCTCCTTGGACTTCCTCAAACTCCTCCAAGTGATCCTTGTTACCAGTCATATTCCCAGAACATCTACTATACACAATTCCTCTGCTTCCAATCTTTTGGTGTGGATGTTCCTGCATAATAAAAAGAGAAATTAGTTTCTCTTGGGGACCCAGGCCTGTAGAGGCTTGGGTCTACCTTGTGGACATTGAGAGTTCAAAGTATAAGCTAAAAATGGTCCACTATTATTCTTGGAGTGAGGTTTGGTCTGTCTCCAAGCATAACGTGCTGAGGGCTTAACAGCAGTTCCCTAATTACCCCTTGCAGCATAAGATTGAAACAGTTTAGCTGCATTTTGATCTATGGGTCTTCTTACAGGTGAGTGAGAACCATAATGAAGTTTTTGATTAAATTGGTTCACCTGTGATTTCTAAACTTGGGACTGGGTGAACGACTGGTAGGTTTTGATTTAATATTCATATACCCAGAATTAACTTTAGCTTGGCCAGACTTAACATGACCAGTATTAACTCTAAACATATTACCATTATTAATGTTTTGCCTACCAGAATTAATTTATACACCAGTACCCACCTTTGGCCTAAAAGAATTAACAGAAGTACCACCAGTATTAACAGGTACTGGTCTTGTGACAAACTGATTTGCATGGTTAATTCTATTGATATTATTCCACACTGGTCTAACTAACCCATTACTAGTGTTTATAGCCATTTTCTTTCTTAAATCAGCCTCCTTAGCCATTCTTTTCTCATGATATTCACAAGCTGTTCGGATTTAGTAAATCCAGTCATTAAAGTGTTGGTAACCTCAAGTATATACAATCGTTAGAAAGCTCATAGTCGTAGTTATTTAATGTTAGGTAGTATTTAGTTAAGTAACACCGTGGAGGACGGACGGGTCTTTACCCACTGTATGCCTGATCCACAGCCCGTAGGTGGCGTTTATGTAAGAAACTATAAATACCCTCTACCTCCCAAGGTAGAGGGTTGGAGCTCATAATAATAATTTTACTTTCTCTCACTAAGTTCCCAAACCTCTAACTCTTTCTCTCTCTAAAACCTTATTTTATACGCCTATATTTGATCATGGGTTGATGTGTTTGTGAAATCCAATATGTTACACAATCTCTTATCAAATGACTTAGGCTTCCACAAACAAAACAACTCTTCTTTGTGAAAGAGTATCCATCTCCAAATTCTCTTTGCATTAACTCATTCCACTTCTTTCTGTCTACTTTAGGTGTCTCAGGTTTGACCTGTTGCCTAGGGGTTTGGACACAACTAGGTTTAACCATTTCTGGTTTAGACACTGAAGTTTTGACAGACTCAGCTGGTTTTGGGACATAAGTCTTACTATTTAAAACAGGTTTAGAAATCTTTATAGGTTCAGACTTAAGCTTTATAGAACATTCAGAGACATTCCTAACAGACTCTTCACTGTCATTAGATTGACAGGAAGAATACTCACTGGTTTTTATCTTCTGAGACACTTGTGACACACGGTAAATTTTCACTAAAATTTAACTGATAATTAGTAATTTATTATTACTAAGCATGAGTCATGAAGCATGCATAAGCTTTGCCTGATCAATTGAGTAGATAACTCGCATACAGTAGATAATTTCACCACTCTTGCATTCATATCATTTCATGAATATCCCATTTTTGTCTTATGATTTAAATTGTAAGACGAGAGGTTATCTCGTTTTCCCCAGTAACCGACACTGCACGCGTACCGACACTATGATAAGGGTTGATAAAGCAAATGACAAACAACCGTAAAGAAAAATATTACAAAATAATAATATCTCCGATACGTGACCATAAGATATTACATCTAAATTTTATCAAACAATGATACCTCGGTCACAATTTAATCACACGGGACACAAAGTATTTAACACACATCCATTTGAGCAATAACTTTTATAAGACTCAAGTACAAACATACATAAGTATAATGTATAAGCATACATTTTATACAATAAGTATCCTACATACATATACTTACATAAATGAATGAATAAATACACTAAATAAAAAGTGAGATAATGCATCCTTTGTCTTCTTATCCCACACACGACAAAACCTCACCAAAAGCAGAAAAAGGAAGAGATATCAATCTTCTTCAACCCCTAGACCTGCTCCTCATATCTACGCTCCATATAGGCCGAATCTCCCAAGATGGTAAACCAACACACCTCTTCCTAATATTCCTCATCTATCCTCACCAAAACCATGTAAGTTTTTGCTTCCCAAATCCCCTCTTGATGCGCTGGCTACCCTTCGATGGAATCCAAGAAGGATCAAGATAAACCACCTAAGAGAAACAAATCTTCACACCAATCTATCTTGAGCCAATATCCAAGATTCGTCTAGTTTTGGAAGTTAACTAAATTTAGCTTCAAACCAAGTTACAAGATGAGAAAGCTTGGTCAAAGATTCCTCTTGTGTTTTCCTTTTTATTTCAGCGAGACCCCAAGAGTGTCACACTTCAAATCCCACCACAAAAAGATAAGGAAACTCCAAGGAGTGAAGAAACATCACTTGGGTTTTACTCTAGGTCGATTGGAATTTGTGGCGGAGATAAACTCTTGGGTTGGCCTTCGGATTCATTGTCATCGAGTTTGTTGTAAGAAATTACTAAACCTCATCTTCTTAAAATTACTATTCGAGTTGTTAATGAAAATGGTTGTTCGATTATGAAATTTAGTGTTTTGATGTTAATAAGTTTTATGTTTGTTGGTAAATGATAAACTCTCATGTAAAGACTTGGTTTTGGTCATTAGGTTCTTTTGTTGTTGTTTTGTCGAGTTCATGAAACAAAGAAAACAAAGTTGAGTTTTGAAAAACTTAGACTAAGAACTAGTGGTATTTGATGTTAAAATCGTTGTGTTGATAAACAACCTATGTTGCCTTAAACGCAAGTTGTCACTTAAAAATTGGGTCGATTTGATTTCCTGTCGAGAATAGGAGTTTAGAAAAGATGGGTCTTGTGAAATTTGCTAATGTTTAATAAGCTTTGAATCTGGGAAATTTGAGTTGGTCGTAATGCTTTTGAGTAGTACTCATCAGTCAAACCATAGGTGTTTCCCCTAGTGCTTGAGTGATTAATCAAATGAAACCGGAATCATGAAGACCCAGATACAAGAGCAGCGTATGATGTTGTGGTAGTCTATTTTGTTGAGGTCCATAATGGTAAATAGTTGGCGGGACGGAACCAAGTTGAGTAGTACTCGACTAATGTAAGGTATCGTCACCCCTTTTTGCTCACATTTTCTAGTTAACAAAGTTATCCAAATCTCGTTCGAGACAAGCCTTGTACATGAGCATCTCCCCTTGTTAGCTTGTCTTTAACATGTGCATGGTAGTCATCACTACGAGTGTGCTTGAGTCTAGACAAGTGGATCGACAACTTCATTGTGGTGGTACCATGGTGATGGGTCGTACTCACTAGTCGAAGAGCTCGGCATCACAAGTTGAAGCATGAACAAACAAGTGCATCCCAAGCCATGTAGTCTATGTAAACTTCTATAACTTAAGTTGGATCCTTTTTGCAATCAAAAATCAGGAAAATGAGAATGTACTCTAAATATTCTAAATAACACAAGCTGTGGAAATACATGTGGGTCAAACCTTGTATTCTTTTTTTTTCATTCGTGTAAAGCATAAAATGGACCAAGGCCCAAGTCCTAAAACTTGGTCTTATTGAATGAGTTGTTAGTTAGTTTGGGCCCAGGCCCAACCCGGAAATATAACTGCTGCCAACACCGGACCACAGTCCACGAGTCTTTGAACGTCCGGTCAAGTAATATAAGCTAACTCACGAATAAGGATTGAACGTAAAACAATTGTCCAACGATAAATGAAATTATTTACGCATACACAAAATATATTACATAAGTTATAGTTAAGCTTACGCGAGTTGTCAAGCAAACAAGTGCAAAAACTATATTCCTATATACATGAGACGACAATTTCCTAAAAACATGAAGCACATAATGTTGTTTACGCCTAACGTCAATATGTCAAGTAAACTACCCGTCTAGAACTTTATATATTAAGAACAAGATTGATAAATAACTAGAGACCACCATGCCATTTTATTATATATCAAAATTTAAAGTATTTAAATTTAATTTAAATACTTCCTAAACACAATTAGAAAATAAATCAATTATATATATATTTTGACAATACCATTTGGTGTCAACTTAAATAAGTATATACACATTTATATACTTACTAGTGGAATATTGAAATTATTTTCAAATCAAACTTTGGATGTTAAAACCATCTTAATGTCAACATGAAAAGTATGTGTATATTTTGTATACTTACTAGTAAAACCATATTAACAATTTTGCAAACTTACGTTGATGTTAATACAATTACATTGAACCATTTTAAGTACGTAATACTTAAAACAATGAACTAAAACATTACCCTCCTTATCTAGGTCGCGTGTCGGTGCCGCTCCACAACCATCACTAATCCCACATTTTGGATTGCACATTTGCTAAGGTGAGTTTTCATAGCCCCTTACATGATAAAAACTTTTACACTTTGGGGTGAGAAATATGCAAAACCTTTTATGGACCTGAACTATTACATGATTACTATTACGTGGTTTAGCCTAAGCCCTTATGTCCTTAGAGAATGCCCTTTTCATGAACCGTCAATTCCCCATTGGGAAACGCTAATGTTATAAATAGATCTATTGAGGGTGACTCCTCCGTTTGGTTGGGCCTTAGGCCAAGGCGAAACGTATACCATGTCGGAACTGAGTGTTGAGGGACAAAACACTCGCTATGGGCCCCTATATTGTATGACATCTTTTAGCATACAGAAACCGTCGTAGTATCGGTTGCATGAACTTAGAGCTAACGTAATAGACTTTCATTCCATATATCATTATATTTGTTGTAATGATTATATGACTTTGCTTATGGTCCAAACTTACTATTTTAACTTAAACCTATGAACTCACCAGCTTTTAGCTGACCTTTTTAGCATATTTTCTCAGGTGTTTAAGTTATGTTCATGAAGGCAAGGAAAGAAGCGGGTAAATGGTCGTAGTAGTATTAAAGAAGTATTTTTACACAGAAACGATGTTTTACATTGGGACCACTAAAACTAATGGGATGTGCCCATTTATCTAAACAATGTTGTAAGACAATGTTTTAAAGTATTTTATGGAATTAAACGGAGTATGTATTCCGTTCTTTATTACTTGTGTTATGATTCACCGATCCGTGCGCTCCCAAATAACACGTATGCTTCCGCTAAACCAAATTTGGGGTGTTACATGGCATCGAGCCAAGGTTATAGAGAACTAGGTACATATAAACCCTAAACTATAACTACTTTTCACCAAAAACTTCATACTACGACCGTCAGTTGCCGCTTGCCTTACTTGCCATTTTACTTAGAATTTATTTAAATGGGATTACATGTTTTATTTCCTATTTACTTATGCACTATTTCATAGTCATCATGAGCATATTTTCCACATACTTACACATATGCACCGTCTTGTCACAGACCATGCCTTCACCATCCTTCCCTCACGATGTTGGAGGACATCCTACTTGCTCACTCACCTACCATCAGCTCATTGCCACGATCCGTATATTCAGGCCACACTAGCAGCTCAGCCAGTTATTGCACCTACTCCATCTATACCGACCCTTACCACCACTCCATCAGCTTTGTTGACACGCAGGTGAAAACCTCGCATGATTGTGAGGGTACCGGATATCGAAATTGTATTCATTTGTGCACTAGCTTCTCGGACCCGTGCTTACATGGGTCCTTCTACTACTTGAGTCACTGACACCATCATCCACGAGTCACCACCTCATCAGAGACTCAGGAGATCTACTGATTCCTACTCAGAGGAAGATCCGGAAGAAGATCCGGAAGAGGATCCTGAGGAGGAACTACCGGAGCCTATGCCGATTGAGAGTGTTCCCGGATATGTTAGCACAGCAGCAGATATGAGTACACAGAGTCTGGAGATTGTCCATAGTATTCAGGAGCTAGGACAGAGTTCGGGATGGCTCGAGATTGGCGATGACATGGACATTGATGCACCGTTGGATTAGGACAGCGGTCGCTTTCCTCGCAGCCAGGAGGAGAGTGGTATGATTACTTGGAGGGATATTGATTGTGTGATCAGTTCGGTACCACACATTGATCCGAGCTACAGATCCATCATCACCTTCATTCATACGTCTGCAGCGACATGGAGCGCCTTCCTCGCGCCACTAGACAGCTTGAGACCATCGAGAGCTGCACGGTTGAGGCACAGTCGAGAACCAGACCTATCAGGATCTCCAGATGGTGATCTGACCCTCACCGAGAGGATATTTATTCAGCTGGACTCTCATGAGACTCTGCTAGGAGTCCATATTGATCAGCTAGAGAGAGTCGATCCAACACGCTTGCAAGCCTGCGAGCAACGTGTTGAGGGTTTAGACGAGTTACGATGTGTTGTTTGAGAGCATGGAGCTCGAGAGACACGAGAGGATTCGACTGGGTTTTAGGGTTGAGACTCAGATCGAGGATGTTAGAGAGTTGGATAGCAGGACACGAGCTTTGGGCAGAGGTCAAGCCCAGATGCCGGACGACTAGAGGAGCTAGAGCGCGTCAGTGGATGGCTAGAGATACTGCGGAGAGGAGTGGCAGAGGACTACGGTTTAGAGTCCATGTTAGCATCTCGGATAGACGTCGCGAGTTTGGAGGATACGCAGCGAGAGTTGATTGCTACCATTGAGCGACTCCGTACCGAGCATGGACATTCTTAGATATGATTGCATGATGTATCACACTAAACTGGATTTATAACAGTTAGTGTTAGTTATTACCCATGTATTTCGGTTGTGCTCCGTTGTATTTCATCATGTATTCGGTTGTCTTTCATCTAGTATCTCATCATGTACCGTAGGAACATTGTACCCCAAGTTCTATCTATGACAAACTTATTTCCTATCCAATTGTCTCTTCTTTTATAGATTGCTCATATGATCTATCTGCGATATTTACACTATTACTTGGCACTTACCTTGTTCAAAAGGTTCTATGTCTTACCACCTTTCTTACTGAGAAATGCCGCAAAACGAAAATCAAAAGCATACCAACCCGGTGGAGCTTCCAATGCTCCTATTCCAGTGAGGGTTACTCGCAACCAAGCTGCAAACGCTGCTATTCCAAACAGAGTCACACACGATCAGACTGCTGAAGCCACTACTCCTGCTAGGGCTACTCCAATCCAACCTATCATGAATCAAGCCATGATTGACCAACTAGTCAATGAGCGAGTGAACGCCGCTTTAGCTGCAGCAAACCACTCGTCTACTAATGCCGGAACTTCGAGACCACCCCCCCAGCCGCAGCACTGTACTTACAAGACTTTCGTAAAACCATGACTGGAGGCTTTAGTGGAACCGAAGGAGCTGTCGGTCTGACTAGATGGATCGAAAAGCTCGAGACTGTGTTCCGAATCTGCAATTGTGAAGAAGAGTCTAAGGTTAAGTATGCATCATGCACTTTCACAGATGCTTGACACGGTGGAACAATTTTCTGAAATCTGCTAGTATCGATGTTGCCTATGCCATGCCATGGGAGAACTTCAAGGAAATGGTACTTCGAAATCTGTCCCGTAATGAGATCAAGAAGCTCGAGCATGAGTTTTGGAACCTCAAGGTTCAAGGCACCAATATGGCTGCTTATAATCAACGATTTCAAGAACTAGCCTTATTGTGTCCTGAAATGGTTCCCACTGAGACCCGATTGTTGGAGAGATACATCGGTGCCCCAACCTATCAAGGGCAATGTCACCACTTATAAGGCTGTTGATCTTCATGAAACTATCGAAGTAGCCAACAAACTCATGGACCAAGTGATTGAGGATTCCATGGACAAAGTGGTTGACAATAAGAGGAAATGGGACGACCATTCTCAAGGCTACAACCATAATGAATACCGTGGCAACAACAGTAGGAACAACATAAACAATCAAAGCAAGAGGCAAAATGCTGCTAGAGCCTATGCAGCAGGTGTTGGGGAAAGGAAACCGTACTTAGGGACTGCACCGTTGTGTAATCGATGCACACTGCATCACAAGGGGCAGTGTCCAAGTCGTGCCGTATGCAGAAAATCGGACACTTAACCAGGAACTGGGTCCAAGTCATTGGCGACGGTTTAAACAGCCTCCGGGATCCGCCGCTATAACATGCTTTGGTTGTGGTGAGAAAGGGCATTATAAGAATGAATGCCGAGAAGACCAGAACCAAGGCAATGGAGGATACCAAGGAAACCAAGGAAATCCGGGAAGCCATGGGAATGGCAGGATTCAGAAATGTTGGACGACGAGTAATAGGGGAATGGAGAAGGAGCTCGTGGGAGAGTCTATGCAGTGACCAAAGTGGAGGCTCAGGAGGACCCGAATGTTGTGACGGGTACGTTCCTTATAAATAACCATTATGCATCCATATTGTTTGATACGGGAGCCGATAGGAGTTTTGTTTCTAATGCATTTAGTCCACTACTCGATATTGCCCCAACTGCATTAGGAAATGCATACAACGTGGAATTAGCTAACGGTAACGTAGAAAGGGTAGATACCATCCTAAGAGGTTGCACCCTGAATCTGTTAAACCACCCATTCAATATCGATTTGATACCAGTAGCATTGGGTAGTTTTGACGTCATCGTCGGAATGGATTGGTTAGCAAAATATCATGCTGCCATCATTTGTGACGAGAAGCTTGTCCAATTACCCTATGGAGATGAAGTCCTAACAATAGAAGGGGACGGATGTGAAGAAACGTTTCAAGACTGCATGTCATTTCCTGTACCAAGGTGTTAAGGTGCATCGAGGAAGGATGTCACATCTTCCTAGCACAAGTCACCGGAAAGGACGAAAAAGAAAAGGAAGAAAAACATCTGGAAGACGTGCCAATAGTGAGAAAATTTCCTGAAGTCTTTCCGAAGATTTGCGGGACTCCGCCGACCCGACAGGTTGAATTTCAGTCGATTTAGTGCCTGTGCGGCATGTGGCAAGAGCACCTTATCGATTAGCTCCAACAGAACTCCAGGAGTTATCAAACCAGTTTTCGGAACTTGCGGAAAAAGGGTTCATTAGACCAAGCTCATCACAATGGGGAGCACCAGTCCTATTCGTCAAGAAGAAGGACGGAACTTTCAGAATGTGCATCGACTATCATGAATTGAATAAACTAACCATTAAGAACCGTTACCCACTACCGAGAATCGATGACTTATTCGATCAACTTCAAGGTTCAAGCGTTTATTCAAAAATCGACTTAAGATCCGGATACCATCAACTAAGAGTTCGGGAAGAAGACATTCCCAAAACGCCTTGAACTCGTTATGGACATTACGAGTTCCAAGTCATGCCTTTTGGGTTAACCAACGCACCAGCTGTGTTCATGGACCTCATGAACCGAGTGTGCAAACCCTCCTGGATAAATTTGTGATCGTATTCATTGACGATATCCTAATTTATTCCAAGAGTGTGAAAGAACACGAAGAGCATCTTAGGTTGATCTTGGAATTGTTGAAGAAGGAAGAAATGTATGCGAAGTTCTCAAAGTGTGAGTTTTGGATATCTACTGTGCAATTCCTAGGTCATGTAATCGACAGTCAGGGTATTCATGTAGATCCCGCTAAGATCGAGTCAATAAAGGATTGGGCGACACCCACAACTCCTACAGAAATACGCCAATTCTTAGGACTCGCTGGATACTACAGAAGATTCATTGAAGGTTTCTCAAAGATTGCCAAATCTTTAACCAAGCTAACCCAGAAAAACACCAAGTTTGACTGGGGAGAAAAAGAAGAAGAAGCTTTTCAACTCCTTAAAGAAAAGTTGTGTAGTGCACCCATTCTGGCCTTACCTGAAGGTAGTGAAGACTTTGTTGTTTATTGCGACGCTTCACACAAGGGGCTAGGAGCGGTGTTAATGCAAAGAGAGAAAGTGATAGCATATGCCTCTCGCCAGTTGAAGACTCATGAGAAAAACTACACAACGCATGACTTGGAGTTAGGATCAGTTGTGTTACACTCGAATTTGGAGACATTATTTATATGGCATGAAGTGTGTCGTATACACCGATCACAAAAGCCTACAACACATTTTGGATCAAAAAGAACTGAACATGAGACAACGCCGATGGTTGGAATTACTCAGTGATTACGACTGCGATATTCGTTACCATCCGGGTAAAGCGAATGTAGTTGCTGACTCTCAGCAGGAAAAGCGACCAAAACCTCTTAGAGTCAGATCCTTGGGTATGACAATTAGTTCACCTCTTCCAACCAAGATTCTTGAGGCTCAATTGGAAGCTCTCAAGGAGGAAAATCGTGAATGAGAAGAACTACGGAATGCCGAAAGTGAAAATGGATTCGTGAAAAGGTCGGATGGAACCTTGTGTTTCAAAGAGCGAAGTTGGATACCACTCTACGGAGGAATTCGCGACATTATTATGCACGAATCCCACAAGTCTAAATACTCCATACACCCAGGATCCGACAAAATGTACCTTGATCTGAAGAAATTGTACTGGTGGCCAAACATGAAAGCCGACATTGCAACATATGTCAGCCGGTGTTTAACCTGTTCAAAAGTTAAAGCTGAACATTAGAGACCCTCAGGTCTACTCGTACAATCAGAAATCCCCGAGTGGAAATGGGAACGTATAACAATGGACTTTATCACTAAGTTACCTAAAACCTCTAAAGGCTACGACACTATTTGGGTAATAGTTGACCGTCTCACCAAGTCAGCACATTTTCTACCAATGAAAGAAAGTGACGGAATGGACAAGCTTGCACAACTATACATGAAGGAGATCATCGCACGCCATGGTGTACCAATCTCCATCATCTCAGACAGAGATATTCGTTTCACCTCAAATTTCTGGAAATCGCAAAGATGCTTTAGGGTCTAATCTCGACATGAGCACCGCTTATCATCCTAAGACCGATGGACAAAGCGAGAGAACCATTCAAACACTGTAGGACATGCTAAGAGCATGTGTGATAGACTTTGGAAATGGCTGGGATAAGCACTTGCCATTAGCTGAATTTTCTTACAATAACAGCTATCACACAAGTATCAAAGCCGCATCATATGAAGCACTCTATGGTGGAAGTGTAGATCACATGTGTTGGGCGAAGTTGGAGAAAGTCAACTTACTGGTCCAGAGCTAATTCAAGAAACTACCGAGAAGATTGTACAAATCAAAAACCGACTACAAGCAGCTCGTGACCGTCAAAAGAGCTACACGGATAAAAGGTGGAAACCACTTGAGTTTCAAGTGGGAGATAAAGTTATGCTCAAAGTTGCGCCGTGGAAGGTCGTGATCCATTTTGGAAAACATGGAAAGTTAAATCCTCGTTATATTGGACCTTTCAAAATTCTCGCTAGAATCGGACCGGTAGCATACCGACTCGAATTACCACAAGAACTCAGCTCTGTACACAACGTGTTTCACGTATGCAACTTGAAGAAATGTCTTTCTGACGAAACTCTGGCTATTCCTTTGGAAGAAATCCAATTTGACGAAAGATTGAATTTTGTCGAGGAACCCATTGAAATTATAGATAAAGAGATCAAACGGCTTAAGCAAAGCCGCATCCCGATCGTCAAAGTCCGTTGGAACTCTTAAAGAGGTCCAGAATACAGCGTGGGGCGTGAAGACCAATTCAAGCGCAAATACCCACACCTTTTCTCTACTTCAACAAATAAATCCTAACTGAAAACCGAGGACGGTTTTCTCTTCTAAGCGGGAGGATGTGACACACGGTAAATTTTCACTAAAATTTAACTGATAATTAGTAATTTATTATTACTAAGCATGAGTCATGAAGCATGCATAAGCTTTGCCTGATCAATAGAGTAGATAACTCGCGTCTGATAGATAATTTCACCACTCTTGCATTCATATCATTTCATGAATATCCTATTTTTGTCTTATGATTTAAATTGTAAGACGAGACGTTATCTCGTTTTCCCCAGTAACCGACACTGCACGTGTACCGACACTATGATAAGGGTTGATAAAGCAAATGACAAACAACTGTAAAGAAAAATATTACAAAATAATAATATCTCCGATACGTGACCATAAGATATTACATCTAAAAGTTATCAAACAATGATACCTCGGTCACAATTTAATCACACGGGACACAAAGTATTTAACACACATCCATTTGAGCAATAACTTTTATAAGACTCAAGTACAAACATACATAAGTATAATGTATATGCATACATTTTATACAATAAGTATCCTACATACATATACTTACATAAATGAATGAATAAATACACTAAATAAAAAGTGAGATAATGCATCCTTTGTCTTCTTATCCCACATATGACAAAACCTCACCAAAAGCAGAAAAAGGAAGAGATATCAATCTTCTTCAACCTAGACTGCTCCTCATATCTCATCCATATAGGCGAATCTCCCAAGATGGTAAACCAACACACCTCTTCCTAATATTCCTCATCTATCCTCACCAAAACCATGTAAGTTTTTGCTTCCCAAATCCCCTCTTGATGCGTCGGCTACCCTTCGATGGAATCCAAGAAGGATCAAGATAAACCACCTAAGAGAAACAAATCTTCACACCAATCTATCTTGAGCCAATATCCAAGATTCGTCTAGTTTTGGAAGTTAACTAAATTTGGCTTCAAACCAAGTTACAAGATGAGAAAGCTTGGTCAAAGACTCCTCTTGTGTTTTCCTTTTTTATTTGAGACCCCAAGAGTGTCACACTTCAAATCCCACCACAAAAGATAAGGAAACTCCAAGGAGTGAAGAAACATCACTTGGGTTTTACTCTAGGTTGATTGGAATTTGTGGCGGAGATAAACTCTTGGTTTGGCCTTCGGATTCATTGTCATCGAGTTTGTTGTAAGAAATTACTAAACCTCATCTTATTAAAATTACTATTCGAGTTGTTAATGAAAATGGTTGTTCGATTATGAAATTTAGTGTTTTGATGTTAATAAGTTTTATGTTTGTTGGTGAATGATAAACTCTCATGTAAAGACTTGGTTTTGGTCATTAGGTTCTTTTGTTGTTGTTTTGTCGAGTTCATGAAACGAAGAAAACGAAGTTGAGTTTTGAAAAACTTAGACTAAGAACTAGTGGTATTTGATGTTAAAATCATTGTGTTGATGAACAACCTATGTTGCCTTAAACGCAAGTTGTCGCTTACAAATTGGGTCGATTTGGTTTCCTGTCGAGAATAGGAGTTTAGAAAAGATGGGTCTTGTGAAATTTGCTAATGTTTAATAAGCTTTGAATCTGGGAAATTTGAGTTGGTCGTAATGCTTTTGAGTAGTACTCATCAGTCAAACCATAGGTGTTTCCCCTAGTGCTTGAGTGATTAATCAAATGAAACCGGAATCATGACGACCCGGATACAAGAGCGTGATGATGTTGTGGTAGTCCACTTTGTCGAGGTCCATAATGGTAAATAGTTGGCGGGACGGAACCAAGTTGAGTAGTTTCGACTAATGTAAGGTATCGTCACCCCTTGCTCACATTTCTAGTTAACAAAGTTAGCCAAATCTCGTTCGAGACAAGCCTTGTACATGAGCATCTCCCCTTGTTAGCTTGTCTTTAACATGTGCATGGTAGTCATCACTACGAGTGTGCTTGAGTCTAGACAAGTGGATCGACAACTTCATTGTGGTGGTACCATGGTGATGGGTCGTACTCACTAGTCGAAGAGCTCGGCATCACAAGTTGAAGCATGAACAAACAATTGCATCCCAAGCCATGTAGTCTATGTAAACTTCTATAACTTAAGTTGGATCCTTTTTGCAATCAAAAATCTGGAAAATGAGAATGTACTCTAAATATTCTACACAAGCTGTGGAAATACATGTGGGTCAAACCTTGTATTCTTTTTTTTCATTCGTGTAAAGCACAAAATGGACCAAGGCCCAAGTCCTAAGACTTGGTCTTATTGAATGAGTTGTTAGTTAGTTTGGGCCCAGGCAACCCGAATACCCACTGCTGCCAACACCGGACCACAGTCCACGAGTCTTCGAACGTCCGGTCAAGTAATATAAGCTAACTCACGAATAAGGATTGAACGTAAAACAATTGTCCAACGATAAATGAAATTATTTACGAATACACAAAATATATTACATAAGTTATAGTTAAGCTTACGCGAGTTGTCAAGCAAACAAGTGCAAAAACTATATTCCTATATACATGAGACGACAATTTCCTAAAAACATGATGCACATAATGTTGTTTACGCCTAACGTCAATATGTCAAGTAAACTACCCGTCTAGAACTTTATATATTAAGAACAAAATTGATAAATAACTAGAGACCACCATGCCATTTTATTATATATCAAAATTTAAAGTATTCAAATTTAATTTAAATACTTTCTAAACACAATTAGAAAATAAATCAATTATATATATATTTTGACAATACCATTTGGTGTCAACTTAAATAAGTATATACACATTTATATACTTACTAGTGGAATATTGAAATTATTTTCAAATCAAACTTTGGATGTTAAAACCATCTTAATGTCAACATGAAAAGTATGTGTATATTTTGTATACTTACTAGTAAAACCATATTAACAATTTTGCAAACTTACGTTGATGTTAATACAATTACATTGAACCATTTTAAGTACGTAATACTTAAAACAATGAACTAAAACATTACCCTCCTTATCTAGGTCGCGTGTCGGTTGCGCTCCACAACCATCACTAATCCCACATTTGGATTGTACATTTTCTAAGGTGAGTTTTCATAGCCCCTCTTTTACATGATAAACTGTTTTATACACTTTGGGGTGAGAAATATGCAAAACCTTTTATGGACCTGAACTATTACATGATTACTATTACGTCGTTTAGCCTAAGCCTTTATGTCCCTAGAGAATGCCCTTTTCATGAACCGTCAATTCCCCATTGGGAAACGCGAATGTTATAAATAGATCTATTGAGGGTGACTCCTCCGTTCGGTTGGCCATACTTAGGCCAAGGCGAAACGTATACCATGTCGGAACCCAGTGTTGAGGGACAAAACACTCGCTATGGGCCCCTATATTGTATGACATCTTTTAGCATCTGAAATGCGTAGTATCGGTTGCATGAACTTAGAGCTAACGTAATAGACTTTCATTCCATATATCATTATATTCGTTGTAATAATTATATGACTTTGCTTAAACTTACTATTTACTTAAACCTATGAACTCACAGCTTTTAGTGACCTTTTTAGCATATTTTCTCAGGTGTTTAAGTTATGTTCATGAAGGCAAGGAAAGAAGCGGGTAAATGGTGTAGTAGTAGTATTAAAGTGTTTTTACACAGAAACGATGTTTTACATTGGGACCACTAAAACTAATAGGATGTGCCCATTTATCTAAACAATGTTGTAAGACAATGTTTTAAATTATTTTATGGAATTAAACGGAGTATGTATTCCGTTCTTTATTACTTGTGTTATGATTCACCAATCCCGTAACGCTCCCAAATAACACGTATGCTTCCGCTAAACCAAATTTGGGGGTGTTACAACACTGGTTCCAGAACACTTCTCACAGAATCCCTTTAACGTCATGGAACTGACAGGTAGAAAATTCAATGGAATAGTCATGAGAGGCAATTGTTTCAGGATTTCTCATTTTGTTGTAATCAAATAAAGACTCATCAGACTTTTGTTAAGGTTTAGGTGTGTAATCTTCATTAAGTGGTGGTGGAACTCCTTTATAATTATCAGTTTTAACAAATCTATTATAAAGTGGTTTACCAACATTGCTTCTTCTGAACCACTAAAAACACCAGGTTTCATCTCTTCTTCATAACTTAAAACCTCACTATCTGATTGAATCTGATAACCTAAGCCTAATTTACAACTAGAGCTTATGCCATAATTAATTAACCTATGTAGATTTTAGAATACTCTCCCCAAGACTTAACTATTTTCTTTAACTCATCTCTTTCTTGTTGAGCTTTCATACCTATTCTTCTATATTTCCTTAGCTTTTCATCCTTAGCAAAATTTTCATTAGCTTGAAACATTAATTTTTCATTTAGAGATGAATTTTGCTTGTGAAGGTTTGAAATTTGTGTTTCTAAGGTTTTTACAGCATTGGTATAAGCTAGAATTTGAACTTCCCGTTCTCTCAACTGAGTTAATTGTTCATCACTTTGTGTTTTAATAAGATTATATGAATCAACACATAGTTTTGAACATAAAGATACCTCACTGTTTGAGCCAATGCCTTGAAAGCAGAGTGACTGGTAGATTCCTCATCAACATGTTCCATCCAATTGATAGCACCTCCATCCATGGTCAGCAGCCCAACCTTTTGATCTTTCTTCTTTCCAGCTTCCTTCTTCAGATAGGGAGACACCTTTTTTATAGGTTCTTGGCAGCAGGAGCCTTACATTCCCTTGCAAAGTGCCCAGTTTGATGACAGTTATAGCACTCAAGCTTCTTTTTATCAAAGCCTACTGGAGTCTTTGGATCATAGCGAACTCTCCTGCCATTTATTTGATGATCTCGTGGCTCTAGACTCAATAGTGCACATTTGGTTTCCTATATCGGAGACTAGAAAACGCATAACGAAGGCATATTTTAATAAAACTTTCATTAGCTGTTTTGATTATATAAAAACCAAACGCCCCACTTTGAACCAAGTTTTAACCCACGAGTTTTGAGCTTTAAGATGAGCTATTGTACCATTTTAATAAGCCCCTAGGAGACTCTAGAACACCCCCAAGATCTGGCCAAAAGATGTACATACCACATTTATATTTGGCCTTCCTCTTGGTGTCGCGACCTAAAAACCAAACGCACCTATCTATATATATATATATATATATATATATAGGGAGGCGTTTTTGTGGTGACCACCCTTAAAGTAAAAACAATAGGAACCGTTATGGGTCGTTAGATCAAATTTTATGGATGAGATTTAGTTTTAATTAGATCATTAATTATTAATGGCAAACTTGTTTATAAGTGAAACACCATGGTTTCTTTTGTATGCTACATTTACGTGCAAACCACCCACGAAGAAACATCCATTTTTTAAGTCTTGTTACACGATTGTTTTTTTTTTTCCTTTCTTTTTTAATTTGACGTGTTGGCCAAATAGTTGATACACATGTGTAATTTTAGTTCTTTTATTTTTTAACAAATGATAGCACATTCATCATTTGATCTACTTTAATATAATAAAATTGGTTCTATTTTTTAGTTTTTTAAAACAAGTACAGTACACTTATACGTTTGAGACATTAATAATAAATTACTGTAATAAATTTGATCAATGGTTCATGTCAAAAATATGAAAGTCGAAACTATTGTTGCAACCCGATATCAAGAAATTATTCATGACCCACATAGTACAACAACACTCACCTCAAAGTAAACTCATACACAAAAGCCAAATATGATTACATTTACGGTGACACATAGTTTTTGTTTACATTTCTAATGACAAAAATCATTTTTAGTGACACATAGTATCTTGATATATTTCTAATGACATATTTTTTAATGTCAAACTTATTTTTAGTGACACATAGTTTCTTGATACATTTCTAATAACACATTTCTTAATGTCAATTTTTTTTAGTGACACGTAATTTCTTGATACATTTTTAATGACACATTTTAGTGACACATAGTTCCATAATACATTTTTAGTGATACATTTCTAAAGACACACACGAAGTTTCTTGAAACACAATAAATATTTGGTTACATTTGCGATGACACACTAAATTTTTTGACACATTTTTAGATACACATAACTTCATGATACATTTCTAGTGACACGGCACCAAACAATTGTTAAAAACACAATCCACATATTAAAAGGAAACAAGAATATAACCATGGTTCAAACATTAACAGTTTTCACCAAAAATTATGTTTCACAATACTACTAAAAGATAGCTAATACACCAGAGTTTCTCATCATGATCCATTAAAAAAACACACTAGCAAACATATTGATACCATCACATGCTTATAACCAACCGAGTAACAAATCAATAACAAAAACATAACAGATCGTAAGTATGAGATCTTAACAACGAGAAGCCTAAAAAAATATTATAACACTGCATCCAAACATGTACAAGCTGAAAATCAATTACAAGAGCATACTTAAAAATCAATGATAGATCTAACTTTGATACATACATTACAACCGGTGAAACACTTTTTGTAACTTTGCGAGAGAACTAATAATCTGAAAGAAATAAAAAACTAAAAAATAGTATTAAATCAAAATCCATTGATGTAAAAATTACCAACAAACACCTTCAACATCTAGTGCTACCGGCGTCACATAGGGATTCACTTTAGCGAAGATCGACGGATCGGGTTTGGATTTAAACATCATTTACCTCCTAAGATAAAATGCATAAAACTTAATGACCAATATCCAAAGAAACCACTAAATCACATAAACATATCACCTGCCACTATACACATTCCAATTCATGAATACATAACCTATTGTTACATTATGGCTTAATATTCATATCTAAAAGACGAGAATGAAAGTTATGATGCATAACCTACTGTTACATTATTTACATTGATACATTATTTACTAATTCGATCTTGAAGTCTTTCAAAAAAGATGATACAAACCTAAACAATAAAAATTAAAATTAGAAACACCTTTACTCTCCAAAAAGCCAAGAAAAAACAAAGAAACCAAGTCTAACCACTCTCTCGTGAAAAAACCACGTATGACTATTGAGTTGTTGATACCTAATAGATAACTCATAGATTACTAAAAACCAAGCGATGAACAAACCTGAAAACAAAAACTCGATGACTCAAATCTGCAATAACCAATTTTAGAAAACTAAGTGATGTCGATCGCGGCGGCGACTAGTTTGGAAATATGGTAGCCGTGACAGCTGAAAAACGAATTATTGGTTGAGAATGATATTGTTCAAATGGAGAATAACTTTTAGTTAAGGTTCGAATCGTCAGGTGAGGTAGATCGAGTGAGTGGCCATAATTTTTTATGGAGATGTAAACCACAATGAGGACGATCGATTAAACCGGCTAGACATGAGAAGATCGTGAGATTTGTGGCCGATTTTTTGCCTAGTGGAGAACGAGGATCTTAGATCAATTATATACTTGACAGAAAATAATACAACAATGAAAGAATGTAGTGATGGGGTATGCCATATCTAGAAGAAAGATGGATTAGTTTTCACACAGAAAAAAGAGGCGTGACATTTTAGGGGAGAGAAGATTTCAGTTTTATTTGTAAGGTTTTAATGAGATGGAGATGAGTGAAAGGCCGATTCTACCCTTTTGATTTTATTTGTTATTTTGCTTTTATTCACGTATTTAATATCCACATGGCACAAATCTATTGGTTCCTATCGTTTTTATATTAAGGACGGTCATCACATGAACATAAATCTATATATATATATATATATATATATATATATATATATATATATATATATAGGTCGGTTCTAGAGAAAAGTGTAATTAGATAGAAAAGTGAGAAAAAAAAGTTATAGGGTTGAATTTGCAAACATCTCAAACCAGGGGTAGAAAAAAACAACGAAGTAATCAACACTCCTTTTTCACACAGAAACTCCCGTTTCACACACTCACCGTCACCACCATTCGTTGCCACCGTCTTCCGTCGCCACCATCTCCATCTCCACCACTCAACATCACCACCATCATCTTCATCGCTCCACATCGCAACCATCAACTCTACCATCACTGGTGAATTAAAATTAATTACTATACCTTCTGGTATTAGTGTTGCGTTCTTATTTGATTCACATGTTCTATTGACCAATTTCAAGGTATAAATTTTGTTTATTAATCGATTGATTGATTTGTTAGACCTAACTTGATGCCACGTCAGCAATATTAGCTTTACTGAATGTGTCATCTCATTGATTTGTTTTGATTGTTAGTTTTGTTGTCTTTGAATTAGTTAGTTTTATGATTGACCTAATTAGAGGCCACTTCATTGTCAGGATGAAGCTATCATTAGGTTTTGGTGAAATGGTGAATTTGTTGTGATGACGTCACCAATCAATGGCAAGAGGTAAGTGGTGATGTGAGATTAAGTTTAGTAAATTGTTAGGTCACCAATCAATGGCAACAGTTAAGTGGTGATGTGAGATTAAGTTCAGTGAATTGTTAGGTCTTAGGCATTTGTTGAGTATCAGTATAAACATTTTAGTGCACCTGAGATAATATGTTATGACATATTAGAGCATCAATGAGGATGATTAGAGCATCGAATGTTTATGATTAGAGCATCTCATAAAACGCTAGTGCTTCAAGTGTGAATGATTAAAGGATTGTGTGATAAATTAGCATCTATAGAGTATGATTAGAGCATTTGTTAGTTTGATTAGTGCATCAGCATTTAATGAAAATAGCATATGTATGTTTAGTGTATCATTGTGAAAATTATGTTTAGTGCATCAACAATATGTTTAGTGCATCCGTGAACATACTAGAGCATCGGTGAGTGTGGTTAGGGCATCAATGATTATGATTAGTGCATTGTTAGACATATTAAGGAATCGGTGTGTCTGTTTAGCGTATCAGTTTGTGTTTAGTGCATTTGGTCATAGTAGGGCATCCATTTGAATGTCTAGTGCATTGTTGGAACTACTTTGGCATCTGTTTTTATGTTTAGTGCATCAATGAACACATTAGGGCATCAATGAGTATAGTTAGTGTAATGCACCAGTGTGTATGTTTACTTCTTCATGTAACCTCCAATACTTCAACTGTGGTTCATTGATCTTGAGGATGTGTATGAGAGATATAATACAGGTGAAAACATTATCGGGTTAAAAAGGCCTTTTTAGTCTGGTCAAAACAGAGGGTGGAGTTAGGTTGACCCACAAACAGTTTTCAAGTCCATCTTTATATAAACTGTATGCATTGAATAGAGTCATGTAAGTAGGTATATTGTAATATCTAATTTTAATGTAATTACAAGTTGATAAGTGTAATACGCGATCACACACCCAAAGTGTAATCTTGAAGGATTCTTCTTTGTATCTAAGTAGCTTATTTTCATCTTATGAGCTTATTTTTACTTTTAATTAGAATAAGCTCCGAAGTCACATGCATAAGCTTGTAACCAAAATAACTAAAGAACCTATATTCGTTGTAAATTTGTGGTCTTTTGGAAGTGATTATATTGATGATTGTTTGTGTAAGATACGCGTATTATATTACTCAGAAGCTCCACCGATGAGGTTACTTTAGGTCATGATAAGGTATTTTGAAATATTATGTGTATGAGGTTTTGTTTGGTTTAGAGTTTTTAATTTCGATTCTGATATGTTTTTATGTGTGTTTATATAGGATGAAGAAATGGCTTGCCCAAGATCACCAGAGAAAGTAAAGTCTGTTTGAAGTAAAAGACGCAAGCAGTTAGTCGGTTGCGCCAACCGAATATTCACTTGTTTTGTTAAGCTTTGTTGTGAATATCTGTCATTACCGGATATGTGAGCTTATGCTATGGATGTATGCATTGTTGAGGATAAAATGGTTTATGCTGTCAATCCAGCATCCTAAAGCGTTTTAATAAATGTAACAGCGTTTGGGATTGGAAGATGATGTATGGAAGAACTGAACGATAATGAACCAATAACATAACCTCAGACATATAAGCAGGGGTATGTTCCACCTTCTGCTGTGGCATTACGTAGTCGGGTAACGCCTCCACCTTGTATGAGAAACCCCTATATCAAGGATGCTTCAGATAATGGTGTAGACCCATTTGGTGATCACCTATTTACTTTTCTATGTATCTTTTCAATATAACACACGTTTTTACTAAGTTCACCTGACCAATAAATACTATTCACACTTTTTCGCTGAGCATGGGTTTTAGAGGTCTCTGTATTTTATTAGAACCCTTAGTAATAATGTTTATATGGATACATGATATGCATCAGTTTTCTCCCCTCCAAGTGGTGGCGATGGTGTCTGCACGCTATAGAACGATTTTCATGAAATAGAGGTATAATGACTTGATATAAAGATAGTATGGTGATAATTTTTTTAAAGCATGACCCTTAATGTTTTCAGAACTAACTTTTCTCTTTTATAGCGAATTGGTACTGGAAACTTCAGCTGTGTATTCAAAGTCTTGAAACGAATTGATGGGTGCATGTATGCTGTAAAAAGAAGCATAAAAATGCTGAAACAGGACACTGAAAGGTATGGCTTTTCCAAAATACGTTGCTGTATAAAGGTTTTTCTAAGATGCTGCATGCATGTATATGAAAGTCTCTGTCTATGCTACTTTTGATGCTAAATGACTTATAAGGCAAAATTTTCAGGCAAAAGCTTGATGGAAGTACAAGCTTTAGCTGCATTAGGTGGTCTTTTCTTATTGCGTAGATGTTTAAGAGGCTGTAAATATTTAAAACACAATTTGGGTGACTTCCAAGTTGATAAGTAGTAGGGCATCCATTTGTATTTTTAGTGCATCTGTTAGTGTGATTAGGGCATCTGTTAGTATGATTAGGGCATCACTCGAATGGTTACAACATTTGTTTTTATAATTAGTGCATCCAATTAATGTTATGGAATCTGTTAGAATCATTAGAGCATCACTTTACTAACTATGATTTTTGTGGCTAGGATATGTCCCACAACAGCCCTTGCAGAACGATTGCTAGTGATCTTCATGGCAATGATGGCATTTTCGTCATATATTTCGAGGTTATACTTTTCTACTGATCTGATTAATACATCGTATATATGCATTGGTCTAAAAATATAGGCACTCTTTGTAAGCGATACACGCGAGTTTCATTTTAAAGTTAAAACCAGAAGTAAGAGCCCTAATGGTCGTTGTGTCATTAAACATGCATCAATAGCAAAATACTTGTGCATCGCGAGATAGATTAAGTCATCTGTTTGTTTGATTAAGGTGTTAGCAATTAATTTTGTGGTATGGTTAGTGCATCAATGAAAACATTAGGGCATCATGATACAAAATTAAGACATCGAGAGTGTATGGTTAGTGCATCGAGTGACAAACTTAGGGCATTAATTAACATATTAGGGCATCTATGAGTATGATTAGTGCATTGAATAGGCAGATATTAGTGCACCCATTTGCGTATTTAGAGCATCTGTTTGGTTACTAGTTGTTCTTAATCTATTTTTGGTTACTAGTTGTTCTTAATCTAGTTGTTCTTAATCTATTTTGTCATTAAGTTTTGATCTGAATCAATCCTAGATTTACATGTTTGTTGTTTTCATTTTGAAATCTGTTTTCAAAAGGGGTGTTTGGATTTATGAATTAATGGTCATTTGAATGTTATTTCTACATGGATTGGTTCTGAAACATGGAGTATTTAAGTTTTAGAAGCTTAGCTGAGATTTGCTAGTCATCTTGTCTGTCCTGTGTCATCAGTTAAAATAAACCCAAGTAAGTCTGTTTTCAGTGTTTATTTTGCTTATAATCAGTTTTATATGGTGTTGTACTGCTTGATGTCTTATTCCTAGATAGCCCTTAGTGTAGAGGTTTTATATTTTTGCCTTAATTTGCTCTTTAGATCTTTTTAGAAATACTTTTCTAGTATGCATATAAGCCTTTTGCTGTCATTTTTGTTACTGCATCAGATAACCTTTTGGCCCAACCCCTTGTTATTTTTTATTTTTAATTTCCTCGTAGTAGATCCTCTTAGGCTGAAAATCTGGAAATAAGGACTTTGGTTGGTGGTTGGTGACATGATGATTTTAGTTTATTTTTAGGATTTTTGAATAAAATTGAATTGGTGCTTAAAGTTGATGCATTAGGGCCGTTTGGCATTAGGTAGTTTGAAGGTGAACTTGTGCTTATTTACCTTTTAATTGTGCTTTTAGGATTCTAATCAGTTGCAGTAGCTTATTCCCAGATAGTTTAGGTTAGTTTTAGGTTGTGATAGCTTTTTGTAGCTTATTGTGGCTTATTGCTTATTTAACTAGTGCTTATTACATCAGATTCATGCCCAAATCATAGTTCCTGTGATCAAAAGTTGTTTCTTTTATTTTTCCTGGATTCTCAGTATTATTTTAGAATTTTTTGGAAGTTTTCATATTTTTCTCTATGGTTAATGTTAGTTATCTAATATGTAGGTGTCGTAAGCTGCTAGTAAGAAAACGGCTTATGAGATACCTACTCCTGAGTTTCTGATTGTGAAACGTATGAACTAGATTATTATGCCACTTTTAATCAACCGACGTCTTATATACGCGCAAAGGGAGGTATGCTAATAACTGGGACTATTGATTTAGAACGTTGTTAATTGATATATGATATAAGCTTTATGTATTATTATGAGATATTTATATATTATGCTTGTGAGAGAAAAGGTAGATATTAGGGCATCTATGAGTATGAGTAGTGCATCGAATAGGTAGATATTAGTGCATCTATTTTCATATTTATAGCATCTGTTTGGACATATTTTATGTGTATAACTCATGTATCTTTGTGTGTAGGTATTCAAGCTATAGGTATCGCAGCCCTCTGAGAGACATAAGTCCACCAAGGTATGCTGAAATAGCTGAACCTTATATCTCAAAATAAAGAAGCCATCACAAGTTTGAAGAAATTAATTCTGATTTATTGCTCATTAACTACAGATGTTGTTTCGTTCAAAAAAACTGATGCTTTATTACTCATTTATAGGTACCGAGATAGAAGAAGCAGGACCCGAAGTCCAAGTGTATCACGACCCTGCGCTATCGTCGTTAGTTACAGTCGTGCTTTGTGGAATATGTTTAGTGCATCAAAAAGGTAGATATTAGTGCATCGAAATGGTATATGTTTTATATCCACCACTCTCCTTTTCGCCAACTATGTCTCAAATGCGCTTATAAAATTATGTTGCACCATGAGTGTTGAGTAAGTTTGGAAATGATTATTTATTTATAATATAATTATCTTAATTCTGACAAGCTCCTACTTTATATTTCCCATAACTAAATTGTTCACTATGCATCTGGTCTTAGACATGACTGAAATTTCACCACAAGATATATGTTATGTAGGTGAAGGACCTCTCACACAAAGTTCAACTTCTTGAAGCTAAACTTGAAAGGAAATCAAGGCAATTGAAAGAAGCAACTGAACAAGCGCGGGATGAAAGAGTAAAGGACCAAACTACTAAGGAAGTAATACAATCCCTCACTATTCAGGTGAATGAATTCTTGGTTCAGTGTCTAGAAACAAATAAATAAGGAACTTCATTTAATCGTTTATTTAGTGTTTTGTTCCTACAACTACAAGACTTTATAATATAAACTGCATTGACCCATTTTAAATTATATGACAGTAAGATGACTTGGTCACCCGGATGGGTCAAGGATCTTCTTCCACCTGCATAGAATCAGATGCATATTCTGGAAGCACTTTTGGTTTTGCCCCTGAAGCCAAATCTGGACCTCTCTTTTGTCATGAAACAACATCTATGGCATAATATTTGCATTTTCTTGTTTTGTAAAAAAATGATAAGACGAATATTATTGTAAATTACTTTGCAAAATAAGGAGTTTGGATGATACAAACACTTCAAACTGTATCTGCTTGAATATAAGCATAAAGAATACATCTTATATTAATCAAATTCGAAAACGAAAGGTATGTGACGTATCAACTTCTTCCAATTATAACATACTAAATGTATAAATTGTTATAGATCATTGTTTAACACAAATAAAATATCTCACGGACCATCTAAATAGTTGCAACTTCAAATAGCCTAGAAGGCAACTATAAGTTGCTCACTATTTCAAAAACCAAGGTTTCAATATTACGCCTGTCACAATCTCGTAACTTCCATAATAAAACAATTGTATATGTTGAAATAAAGGTGCATTTATTTGAAGATAGTAAGTGCTCAATGAGAATTACTTTGCTCATCATACCAATGATAAAATAAAAGGTGCATCAATGTTGAAATAATGGTGCATCAATGTTAAAATAAAATGTGCATCAATGTATATACAAACTACTCATTATATCAGTGGGTCTTTTGCTCATCATACCAATGATAAAATAAAAGGTGCATCAATGTTGAAATATGGTGCATCAATTTTAAAATAAAAGGTGCATCAATATATAAATACAAACTACTCATTATATCAATGGGTCTTCGTGGGTCACATGGAAAAGTAATGTATTTCGGATGTTGTTGAGGCCACAGAAAAGCATCACAACACGTTCCAGTCCAACTCCAAACCACACCATGTGGTGGTGCATCGTACCTTTAAAAACACGCCAATTGTTAGTACGAATATCAAAAACACACAAAAGCCATTCAAGAGAAGGCGTTCATTACCAAATGATGGTCATATCTGAATGCTTCATGTAACCAGTCAAAGACCCAAGGGAATTTGGTGATTGATGTTTGTGTTGTGTTTGTGAAGCAAAGGACTAGGGTTCGAATCTGGTACTTGCCTTTTTGCAAATTATTTTATTTTTATTTTTTTTTTCAAATTTTTTTTCTTTAACAGCTTGAAAAGGATGTTAAAATAACTACTTTTTGTAAAAGCTTGAACTTTGAAAACTTTTGAATAAGCTGTTTAATGGCTTAATTTCTCAACAGTGAACAAAATCAAAACAAACTTTACTAACAGATTTTTATAAACTACAATAAGCTATTAAACAAAAAATTTTAAAACAGAGATAAGCTAGCTTATAAGTTAAGAACAAAAAAAATAAGATACAATTAAAAAGAGTAAAGCAAGAATAAGGGTACCAATAAGCAGTTTTGGGAATTCCTAGTGCTAAATTACTAAGGCTAAAATGGGCTAAATAAGCACTAAGCAAGCACTAATAAGCTAAAGGTAAGCTATCATAATCTAAGGGATCTAATAAGCACTAAAGTATGCTAAATAAGCTAAAGTGTAATCTGAAATAAGCTCAAAGAAGCTAGATGTCTGGGCTGCTGTTGCAGCAAAACAGTCATATGGGGGCTAGTTTAAGCTAGGAAAAAGCTACCTAAGGGACCACCTAAAAATTCATAAAAATAAGTTATAACTATACTACCTACCATAGATTAAGCATGCAAAATTACAGGACCTAAGGCTAAATATTAAGCAAGTTAAAAATCTAAAAAGCATAAATAATTCCACATCATAAATAATTCCACATCATAAATAAAACACAGTGAAAATCAGTGTAAAATCAATGCATCACAGTTATGAAATTTCATTCAGGCATTTTATCAAACACATTGTGTGCAAGTTTTGCAAACACGTTTACAAGTCTTTTTTTTTCAAATTTGTTTCAATTAACTCAACTGTATAGTGCATCATGTCACAAACTCTTAAAATCGATACATATATGAACACACATTATAATTACCAAATCAAAACTCGTAAAAAAAACCATAACTCATACAGAACCGTATATCATCTTTATATTTGATCTTAGAGAACAAATATATATCGAAATAAGTTAATAAACTTACTTTGTTCAGCGATATAAGAATTATAACGAGATGATTTGGTGAGCGAGATGATGGTGAACTGTGTGGAATGGTGGGGAGATGATGGTGAACGGTGGGGAACGGTGGTAGCGATGGGAGATGATGGTGAACGGTGGCGATGGTGGTGGCGGTGGATATGAAGGTCGAACGAAGAGGAGAGAAACAAATGAAAACAAATATGCATTATATATGATGAATCTGGAATTTATAAAAGTTACGTAACAAACCTTACAAAATAAAAGTTACAATAAGGCCCCTTGAGTTGGGAAAAAAAAGGAGGGAGGAGGAGGGGGGTGATTTGTACACTTTTCTCACTTTTCCAGAGATCAAGTTTTCAATGAACCGATTTCTATATATATATATATATATATATATATATATATATATATATATATATATATATATATATATATAGTGTGAGGTTATTTTCAGAACCAAATAAATTGCGAGAACTGCGAGAACCAATCTAAACCGTTTATTATTAGATCAATGGTTAAAATGATGAGCGGCATAAATGTAATAAACTTAAAAATCAAGTAATTTTTTATAAAAGCTAGAGGGGTACTATCGATATTTCGTATCACATGTATTTTAAACTGTCACATTTAATCTTTCGGGATATATAGTATTTATTTTTCCTAATCTAAATTTTAGACTTTCTCTCTCACACGCTCCCCTCCCAAGTCTCAGATTTTAACCAAACCCTAGATCTATAATTCTTGCCTACCTTTCACTACAACACGAATCAAATGAAAGTCTCACAATCCATCTCCAAAATCACGGTGTTTGCAAAATAGATCTACTATTTTTCTCGAGGTCTCACATTCCATCAGTTTTGCTTTGGAAAAGCATGAGTATGTGGATCTTGCTGCAGAACATATACTCAAGAACGCGATACGTCTACACATCAATTTGTTTTTGGAAGGTTTAAATGAGTTGTTATCGCGTGGTACGTTTCCATAAATCGTTTCTTTTAATAAATTTTATTTATATTTGTTCACTAGTTGTGTCAATGACAATGAGGATGTATGTTGTTGTGTTTCATGTTTTGTGGTTTTGTTCGAATATAATTTTTTAATTTCGTGTTTCGTGGTCTTGTGTTTCGAGTAAATTTTCTGGATAAAATTGTTTTGTGTTTCATGTTTTTGTGGTCTTGTGTTTCAAGTAAATATAGATGTGTCTGTTATGCACAGCCGACCCTAGGGGGCATCATCAGTTTTGATTCGTATATAGCTTCTATGTGTAAAATTTTGTTGAAATAGATAAGTTTTTTGTTTTGGCTGCACGTATCATGCTGCACGTATCATGCTGCACGTATCATGCTTAGGTCTACAAGTATTTGCTAAGTAGAATGGAAGAAAAAGTAGAACGGAGAAGGAGAGCTCCTTTAGGCCCAAACCGATATACACATGAGACTATCATACATTTCCTTCTCACATTTTGTCTACATAAAATCTAAATGATATATACTACAAATTAAAACGTGAAAATACTATATTTAGACTATATAAATGTTTAACTGTATTCTTTTTAATATTTTATTAGCTAATTCTATTATTCTTTTAGTAATTTGTTTTAGAAAGGATGCATATTTGTTTGAAAGGATGCATATTTGTTTTATAATTGGTATAAATTTAATGAAAATACATGTGCACAATGATGATGTCATTAGATTATACATGTGCAACAGTACTATTTTATTTCATGCTTGTTTTGGTTATCAGATAATAATACAAGAAGACTAACAACGTGGACGTTATGACGAGAAGATAATTTGCTATATAACATTTATCTTCTTTTAAGATGAAATAAACGATAAAACATTGCACGCGATAAAAAACATGTGTAGGTTAAAACACGCAATCAAAGATTGAAAACACATGTGTAGATTTCGTGGGTTCTTGAACCAAGCGAGGAATACATATGCACGCCTAAAAGATTAATCAACTGTTAAAGACATTGTAGTATATGCACATGTGCACGTTTTATAGATTTGTAATAAAACATATTAATGTAATATTATTTAATAAAGTTTTGTTGTTCGTATAAAATTGCATCAATCTATTAATAATTTTTTTGGTTGTATATATTTATTTATGTAATATTTTTTAAAGATACATTTGTAAATACAAAACACCTATGCATAAACAAAAAATACAATTTTTACGTAATGCAAAACACATGCGCACATATTGATTTTTTAAACAGTTATAATGCTCCAAAAAAAATCGTAAAATTTCGGGAAACATAAACGTTTTTTGTAAAAAAAATAAAAGATAAAATTAAAAAGTATTTTTACCAAAATACCCTTTTGAATTAAATATTAAAATTAAATATCCAAAAAAATCTGATTGGTTGATGGTGGTTCTCGCAGCTTCAGATTTTCTGGTTCGACAATAACCCTTATATATATATATATATATATATATATATATATATATATATATATATATATATATATATATATATATATATATATATATATAAATATATATATATATAGGAAGGATTGCGGATTAGATTTTAAGAGGACATGATAATATCACAACATTAAAAAAATCAAAAAACTCAAAAATTAAAAAAAAAAGAAAGAGGACAACAATTTATTAAGAATCACACAAAAAAATTCAAAAAAATCATTTTCATCGTTAAAGGTATAATGATATTATGAATTTTGTTAATATCACCGAATTATCGCTTTTTAATATCACTATTGTAAGGCTACAGTAGTTTCACTAAGGCTAGCAAGAAGATGTAAACTGAAGGATATTAAGTTTTTTCTAATATCAAAGTAACTTTTAAGAAATTGTTAATATCACGCTTACATGTTTTCTTAATATCAAAGTTAATTTTTTTTAATATCACCGTAAGTTTTCTTAATATCGTTAAAAGACGTTGATATTAAGTAAAATTGTTAATATCACAAGAGAACTCATAATATCGTTAATATCACTAAGTAGACTCATAATCAAAAACAAAAGTGCTCATAAAAATCTGAAAAATAAAAATGAAATAAGATAAATAATAGAAGGATCGCCAAGGAAAAAAATCAAAAATCGCTTACATGGTCAATTGGTACTCGGAATAAAGCGCAGATCTTGACTTTTTACAAAAAGTCAAGATCGATTCTGAATGGGCGGTCCGGATCAATCCGCACATCCGCACGAATTAAAAAAATCCGCACCTGATCCTCACTCTATATATATATATATATATATATATATATATATATATAATTAGAAAATAATTATATATATACTTAATCCGATAAAACACACGGGGAATCTAAACAAGTTAAAATACTCAACAAATTCATTAAGATCACAACGGGGGAAAGCATTTCACTTATGCATAAGTGAGGATCATTAGTTAAGGTAATGTGGCACATAAATTAACTTAAAACGTTAAAGACACACTATTGGATTGGACAATCCAATGATCTATTAAATAAGAATATTCAATACTCTATTATTTTGGTCGTGAACCAAAATGCTCATTTTATCGGACTTCGCGACATCTTTTAGGTTTTAGGTTTGTAACCTCCGCTACATTGTGCTTGATCTATTTGTGCGTGTTCATTATCATCAAGGTGAGTTCATAGCCTCGCTTTACTTTATTTTGCAAACCCCGCGAGGGAGATACATGCTCTAAACTAGAACACAAGATTTTTTATAAATGCTCTCTCTTGATTATTGGTACCGACTAAGTATTTAGCCACAAGTCCTCGATCATGAACCATTAATCACCGGTGAACGATATCGGAATAGTACTATGGGGATTAACGAACCGCTTTGGTATAGAGAAATAACCGCGGCATATTGAATTTCTTTAGGTAATTGGCTATTACCTCCGGGGCACACTTACGCATTACACTAGTAATTCGGTGTATGCAGTTGAGTCTTGGTTGCATGAGCTTAGCGCATAATAATCTGTGATTTTTCTTATGATATTGTTAGTCTACAATGATCATGCTCTTATACTTGTGTTCAACTTATTTTAAACCTATGGATTTCACTCAACATTTTTGTTGACCTTTTAAGCATGTTATCTCAGGTAATCAGGGAAGATTATGACCAAGGCGCGGAATGGGGCATGGCAAGGCTTATCTGGTGGTGTAAAACATAAAAGTTTTCATTTCTTTCAAACTCATGATCTTTCTTTTGGGAAATACACTGGATCTATTTGCAACGTTTTGTAAAAACTATGAGTTTTCGATGAATGATAACTATTTTAATTAAACGTCTCTTTCGATTCGTTTTCTATAATTATTGACTATGATCTCCATTCAAGTAACACCCGAATTATTCTTCCACTGTCATTAAGATTTTCGGGGGTGTTACATCTTTCCTCTGACAAACTTGTTTTGAATCAGGAATTTCACACCCCAAAAATGGCGCAGCGGAATGACATTTACGGGGTATAACTTCATAACCAAGAACACAAGGTGTCAAAATAGAGAAATACCAAATGCATTCATCACAACACAAGTCAAAGTTACAATGATCCATAATACGGTGGATACAAGTCTTACTATATAGGTTCACAATAATTAATTCTATAGGCATTACCAAATACACAACTCTGGAAACACAACCCGTAGAGTCTTGTCTTATGTCGCTAGGCCGTGCCAATACTCAACCTTCTATGCAACTGTTCTTAACACCTCGAAAATGGATACTCGAAAACGTCAACATAAAGTTGGTGAGCTCGTAGGTTTAAGAGTTAAACCACAAAGTTGTGCCTAATAGTGTAGGACAATAGTGTGCAAGATATGCGAATATGAAACACGCTAGCGACAACCGAACCTACCAATAATGTTACACATTACCAATAGGAGCTACCCCTGATATGTACTATCAACTTGTTTCAGCTCCAAACGGAGTTAAACACTTGCGCATACATGAAACACAATTTATCATTACAAAGTAGTCACATATATCAATCAAACGCATAGATTGTCCAAAAACATGTAAACAGTTTAGCACAACATAAAAACAGTTAAAACATCATTTGAGTACCATTTTCCCCCAAGGAAAACATTATGAAAAAGGAGCTACGAGAACTCACCTCGATAAATCAAAGAGTCAAGTAGAACTAGTGGATGGCACCCACACTTAACCTAGATTAGTATGGCAAGTTTAGTTTACATTTCCGCTTTAAGACTCGATGAAGCTTAAATGAATTTAAAGGTTCTAATGTTTTCATGTTATTGTTACTTGTGTGGCAAAGATTTAAGTTTGGAATAGTTTCCTAAGTGTTGTAAGTATTGGCTCTTGGAAGTGCATAAGTATATTATATAAGTATAAAGTACACATGACGAAGTAAGTTCGTTACAAAAGTATCCGAAAGACAAGGTGCGGAAAATAACCAAAAGTAAGTATAGTGATAAATAGACGTCATCCGAAAATATAAACATGTCGTTAGCTAATAGTATATGTACATGTACGTTCACACACACACCCCCTATATATATAAGGTTTAGATAATTATAACATGTATGTATATATATAAGTGTATATAATAAATCGTTCCATATTAATATATATATTAATCTGTGTTCCAAACGACGGCCGTTGTCGTTTGCAAAAAAAGAACGAAACGACAACTTAGGCCCAAAAATTAAAGGGTAAAACGACATGTTAAAACGACGCCGCTTTCATGAGTTTGAAAAATGGCAAAAGTACCCTCAAGTCAACAATGCTTTAAACCGAGTCCTTACTCAAAAATGCCTACAAATACCCCAGTGTGTGCCGATTTTGCAAACCAATCCTAAAGTCTTATATTCTCACAAAATTTGAAAAATGGCAAATATTACCCCAAAGTATGACACTTTTCAAAATCAACCTTGAACTTTATTCGTTACTCAAAAAATACCTCCAAGCTATGCGACTTTTTGCAAAACCAATCTTAAACTCTATTATATGTTCACAAAGTTTGTAAAAATGGCAAAAAAAATACCCACTAACGATATGACAGCTTAAACTCAATGGTAAACTTTATTTGTTAAATTTTTCTTAAAAAAAAAACTTTAAAACACACCCGTTAAACAAACTTTAGGTCAACGCTCATATCCCTAATTCAACTATCACCACACAAATGTGTCATAGGAAATGAATATACCCACATTTACATAAAGATTTTTGCACAATTTACACACCACACGTATAACAAAATTCATATAGCATAAAAATTCAAATGCAAAAAACCCGCCGCAACGCGCGGGTGCAGAATCTCGTTGTTTATAAAAATCAAGTAGGCTTTAGCTTCTTTTTTTAATTTCAGATTCATATAATAGCTTCTAATTTTATGTGTTGAGTATATTTAATTTAGATTGTAAAGTACTTTTTTTTTTAAATCCGTTTATAAACGAGTTATGTTGATTAAAACATGTCGGGAAATTAAGTCGAGATCAAATAAGTCGATGAGCCGGGAATAAGCCGAACTCATAAATTATCAAAATAAGCACTTCGACTCCTTATTGGGCCTCTGTTGACTCCCTGGCTCATCACACTCTCGGTACACAATACCAAACATAAACCAATCCAAATTTACCCAACCCATATCATCTAACAACTTTGAAAGTTGCAATTTGAGGCAAATAAACAAAACCAAATGTCTTGCTGTTGGACCAAACGCAACACAAGTCCAAAATTAACATTAACTCAAACCCCATTTCGCTTGAAACTAGTCACATGCATTTTTAAGCTTGAAATAAATATTTTTGTAGGATAGTTAGCAAATCAACGCACCAATAGTTGGGTACGAACACACCCTCGACACATAAACAACACAACTCAAAAACCAAATATTTTTCCAAAACCATATTTAGCCCAATAAGTTTAGTATAAGTAAATAAGAAAAATAAATAAGCAAGTAAGTCAAATAACATTTTCCAATCACTTCCAATACTTTAATTTTTAATAGCTTAATATTTCCTTATGCTTATTTTTAGCCATTAGTCTAACTAAGCTCAACAACCATCTACGTTTCGGTTTGCTTATAAATAAGCTGCAACTTATTTCACTTTGCTTATTAATGCATTGTAGGTTCCTTAGAGCATCAGGTGTCATAACGAAGGGTATCTTCCTCGTCGTGCCACCTCAGCGCCACATCAGCATCCCATTTTTCCACAACAAACCCCCTCCTCACTCATAACAAACCTCAACCTCTTCATTTGTGGCCCACCACTACACACACTACACACACAAATCAAATTATATCCGTTTGGTTTGCATACTTTTCTTTGTGTCAATATTACCGTCGTCCCCACGATTTTGTCATCGACGGCTGAAGTAATGGCTTGAGCCACCCCAGGTGTATGGCGGGCAACGGCGAAGCTCTCTCACCAAGGACGGCGAGGGACGATTTTCTCCACACCGGATGCTCTTAGTGCCACACAAGATCAACAAAACCAAACTAATCATTCCCACATAAATGGGTCGATCAAAACATAAGATTTATCTTGCAAAAACTCATGATATCCTAATATCAGTTTACAATGTTATTAACAAAACCAAGATCAAGAACTTACAAAATTTAAAAGAAATAAAGATCCTTACAAGGTATGCTATGGGTGTCGTTTGAAAAGAGATCAAGAAGCAAGAAAATAACCCAATCCAATCCAAGCAAAACCCAAGGCAAGTGAATCTTGAATCTAGGATACCAAAATGATGTTTGTGAGTGTAAGGTGGAAGTAATTCATGTGTGTGAACCTACTGTGTTTCGGCAGCCCACAAAAAAGAGGAGAAGAAGATGGGTCTTGATCAACTTTCTAACTTTCTTGATGGGAGTCTTGTGATGAATCCATTCTTGCTAACAATCACTATCCTCACCCTCTTTAAGGGCATCTCAGGACTCCATCTGGGAAGGAGAGAAAAAGAGATAGTGATAGATGATGCTCTAGGTCTTTTGACTTTTGATGGGATGGTGCTAATGGTAGCGAAAAGTGAAGGGGAACAAAAACAATCATGGAATGGGTTTTGTGTTGGGATGATGGGGAAGAAGGCAAAGATGCATGTTTCTACTTTAAATTTGTTTCTTCGCGCTTTGTCCTAGACGAAAAGGATAAGGAGAGATTTGAAGTTTTGAAACTTGTGTATTGTGTGGAAATGAGAAAAAGCAGGTAAAGGAGAAAAGGTAGAATTAATTTATTAGATAAGTAGATAGTGGAGTAGGATAGGTATTATTTGTAATTTAAATGTGTTGTGTATTACGTGTCCCGCTGAGCTCAATCGCATTTGCGGTGTTTCGGCTTAGTAAAAATTTCGAGATAACATTTTCTAAACGCGTTTTTGAAAAATTATTATAAGCTTCCACTCATGGATTTTTTTTTAAAGTTTACTTTGCCCTTCTGGTGTCGGCACGCTGCAGTGGTGTCGGGTTTTCGTCACAAGTATTTACTTATACACAAAAGAAAGATGTAACTTCAACAAAAGAAAAATTACTTTGAGTTTTAAAGTTGAGTAAGGACCTGTAAAATTGCGGGTTGTTATAAGGAAGGCTGAGAGATTTTCATACCATGCTCTGGGAGCTTGTTTTAGTCTATATAGGGCTTTGTCAAGCTTGCAGACATAGTCAGGGTACTCACTACTCTCAAAGCCAAGAGGTTGTTGAACATAGACATCTTCCTTGAGTTCACCATTCAGGAATGCACTTTTACATCCATTTGGTAAACTTTGAAGTTCATGTAGGTTGCAAATGTGAAGATCCCTGATGGCTTCCATTCTTGCAACAGAGCAAATGTCTCATCATAGTCAACTTGTTGATGATCAGAACTCTTGCTACAAGTCTAGCTTTGTTTAATTACAATGCCGTTTTATCGGGCTTTGTTTCTAAACCCACTTCATTCCTATGACAATGACATCCTTAGGACATTTGATCAAGGTCATGACCTTGTTTTTATCAAAATCGGTTCTTCTTGCATGGCTCGAACCCATCTAGGATGTTTTAGAGCTCGTGACACTTTTGGGTTCTATTTCGATAGAAAATCAGCATATAGGAATTCATTGGTCGAAGTCGTGAGTTAACTTTCTTATAAACCATGCTTGAGCATGCCTTCAGCTGGTTCACCAATGATGTTCACAAGCTCAATGTCTTAAGATCTTATCCACTTACTTTGTGGTCTAGGATCCGAGCTTGACGAGGTCACCGGCCTCAGAATAGGTTCAGTACCGAGCCACGTAATCATTTAGATCATCTATTGAGATGCTTTGTTCAGTTAAGGTTCATGAATTTCGGGTTCCTAACATTTGGTTCAAGATACTGCCCTAGTAGGACCGATTGATTATCAATGAATTCATCGATTGTTGGTTGAGGAAGGCGGGTAAGACATAGTATGAGATATGATCAACTTGATATGAGGAATTGATTTCTGTTGAACTCATCGAGGGTATCTTGATGAGTCATCAATTCCTATTTCCTCCACCGAGGTATTGGTAAACTCGATGTTGAACTTTCATCAAATGTGACATGAAAGGTTTCCTCAACTTGTCTTCTATGTTAAACACACTAAGTCTTTAAAGATCGATGAGTAACGAGGAAATACCCATCATCTTTTGCATCAAACTTGTCTAAGTAATCCTTGTGATTGTGAATGAACACAGGACACCCAAACACATGAAAGTAGTGACATCAGAAGTCTTCAAGATCTCATATGGGGTTTTATTATGTCTTTTGACAATGATTGACCTGTTTTTGAGTGTAACAGTTGTTTTGACGCCTTCATCCGGTGCTTTGAAAGAGCCATTTAACATGGTTCTAGCAGCCTCAATGAGAGTTCCTGTTTTTCTTCACCCCATTTTGTTCATGTGGGTGTATGGAGATGAAAAGTTTTGGTAAATTCATTTTTCATCACGTAAACTCTCAAGCTCTTGATTTCAATCTCAAGCACCATTGTTAGTTCTAATTTGTTTAACGTAGTGTCATTCTCGTTTTCATTTTCTTGATGAATGACATTATTGTATCACTGGATGACTCTTTTTGGGAGAAAGTATACCAAGTGTATCTTGAGAATTCATCAACAATGACAAGTGTATAGTTCTCAAGTCGATTGATCTTGGACCGACAAGTCCAAAGAGATCCATATGGAGGTGAAGGCAACTTTGATGGAGAAATTTTGTTTTGTTTTGAATGATGCTCATGATGCTTTCCTTTTTTACAGTCGAGCATGGTTTGTCTTTTGCAAAACCAAGATGGTAAAACCAAGGACTTTGTTTTGTTTGCCAAGTTGTTTATATTTTGAATTTAAGCTGAGAGTCTCTTATGCCATATCCGGTTGATAGTTTCGGCTTTGGCAGAGACATGTCCCATTCTCGGAGAGAGTTGACATGTCAAGAACATATACATCATCTCCTGGAGCTATTGAAACAACTTCTTTGTTGGCATTGAAAATTGTACCTTGTTTATCATTGAACTGCACTATGTATTTTGCATCACAATAACCGACTAACACCGATGAAATTGTACTTTAGACTACCGAACATAAGCTATTCTAGAAAAACTATTCCATTGCGCATCGAACCATAACCTTCGGGACATGATAAGTTATCACGTACTACCTGGGTCCTCGGTTCCTTTACATACATGTGATACTCCGCTACACCGGCCATGCTTCTTGAACATCCACTATCTAGATGCCAAATAAGCTCTCGGGCGTGTCTCGCACAAATAGTAAACCGAATTGGTTTCTTTACGCACTTACTAGTGGCTTGGGTCCGATGGTCTGCTTAAAATTAGCAATTGATTCATGGTTGTGGTTGAGTGAAGTGTGCTACCACTGTGTTTGCATTTGCTAACCGAGGAAGACCTCGGCCGGGTTGTTTTGAACTTCTCCTTGCTCGATGACTCTATCATGCCGAGATGTCTCATGAGCCGATTTCCACATATATCACGCAAGAGTTCATGATACCATAAGGAAGATGATCATTATAGCCACAATGTGGGCAAGGAGGAAAAGGTTTAGCTTTAGGTCTTTGACCCTGCTTTGAGGATGAAGTATACCGATGACGGGTTGGTATGAGTTGCTGATCGAATGAACTTACATACCGTAGCGTCTAGTTCGGTGATCTTCCTTTTGCGCATCATGCAAAAAGGATTTTGTAGCATATCGCGGTATGGCCGGTATAATGGTATCGATCACACTTCGCTTGAGCTTGGTGTTTGATTTTGATTTTGAGGAACCTAGGAGGTTGACTTTGGTTCCTTGATTATAGAATCGAGCTTTTTTGGAGTCCATCTTGTCGACCAACTTCCTCACAAGTTCGGGCCATTGATTTGGTCCGCTTCAGAGGAACTGAAGATGGAAGTCTCGGGAACAAAGTCTTTGGGTTGGTTTTGTTGGTCTTTTCAAAATGGTTCTCGCTAGACCGACCTCTTTCGGAGTGTGGGTTGAATTGTAGTGGCATTAGCTCAGCAAGGCGCAAAGACCTAAAGAGGTTTCAAGGTGGAAGCGTGCTGTGATTCGCCGACTCGCTGATGTGTTCAAGATCACTGGTACATCGTGAGTCCAAGCATACCTCGGTGGCTTGACTCGTGCTCGCTAATCCTTCTAGAATCGAAATTTGGAAGCTTACTCTCATGGTTTACCCTTTCAACCCAATCATTAGGTTTAGGCATTAACTCCTTTTTGGAGAGCATACCAACAGACACTAATGGTTTTGGGTTTTGTTCACCGAGAGAACTGCGTGAGGTGATGTTCACCTAGGATTCTTTTCATATTTCCAAGCAAATGTCAAAGACTCGGGATTCTTAGCGTACCAACTTTCAATGATATCTTTTTTCCTTTTAAGTTCTTCCTAAGAGCCCATTTCTTTTAACTAATTCGTTGTTTTGAATTTTGGTGTAAATGTCTCAAGCTTGGCTTGTTTTAAAAGAAGCAGTTCATCCTTACACTTGTTTAATTCAAAACTTAACTTGTTGTATTTAGAGAAAAGATTTAATCTTTGCTCCACTACAAACTTAAGGTCAACATTGATATAGTTCATAAAGGACTGCCAATCATAATTATCATTCATAGAAAGTAAAATGTTTACCTTCTTCATTGTGATATTGACCCATTCACCATTCCTAGCATGATTCTTCCCAACAACTAGCTTGTCCTCTTCTAAGAGAGCCATTAGTGCAATGACTTGCAAAAGATTTCATTGTCCGAGACTGCTCTTTATCCCAAACAAAGATCTCAAATTATCAGCCCTTGTTTTACCCGCACAAATTTAACATTGTTTGTTGTTTCGATAAAGGCCTCGAAGTGATAGTTTAGCCTGGCTTTTCTATACTTAGCTTCAAAATCGACATATTTGTTTTGGTCTAACTTGTTTTGAAAAATTTGATTAGACCGAGACTTTTTGTTGAAATTTGTTAAAGCCCAAAGGATCGTTTTGACCCTAAGGGTTTTGTAAGAGGGTTCGTAAATTATTTTGAAAACGCTTTGGCAAAATGACCTTTTTGTGACACTTAAAACATTCAGTGTCCTCATTAGCTTTAGCATTTGAAAAACTTTTGTTTCTTCTTATAAATCTTTTAGAGTTAGCAAGGAATGCCCTTTCCTGAAACTCAATGTTTAAGTCATTCATGTACTCCTCGCTTGTTCTCTCATCACCTCATTGTTTGAATTTTTCTCAGAAAATCTTGAACTAGACTGTTAGGAATAAAAGGCATTTGATAATTGGTGTTGAAGTGGTGGTCGGGGACTTTGACTTCCGAGACTTTTTCGCAGTCGTATCATCATTCTGATGAGGTTTTCCTCATAGACAAATTTCCCATATATTTCATGAAGTTCAAGATTCTGGATATGATTAGCATTCCTAAGTCCCCGAGAAATTCAATCACCTCGTGGAGACTATTGACAAAACCAACATTGATTTCATGTTTGGACAATTTTACACCATAATTTGACAATTCATCTAACAAAGTTTTATACTGGGTGTAAGTTTGAGAGAGAGTTTATGAGTCTTTAGCCCTGAAGGTATTATACTCAAGTTTCGTGTCCATAATCCCGTTCCTTGGTATCGAAACCTTCATAGCCGACCAGTCATTCCGTGTTTTTAGTCTGTACTACAACCAATGACAGACAATATAACATCATCAGGAAGAAAGGATATGATGATGCTTTTTAGCCTTTGGTCCTAGTTGACCACTCTTCTCTCGTCCTGAGTCCACCGAGCTTCAGGTTTAGGTAAACCTTTAGCAGTCTTTGGGATAAATGGACCTTCATTAATGGACTTAATGTAGTAAGGTTCCATCTCAGTCAAATAGCAAAGCATTCGCTTCCTTTTTTGTTAAATTTGCCAACTTTTAGTCGAGGGCAACGAAAGATAGGCTCCACCTCTTTTATCGACAAAGGGCACATCACTTTCAACCATTTGGATCCCGATTTAAAAACGCTGAGCCGGCTAAAAAGGGTTTTATAATCAACCCGCTCGATACCACTTGTTGTTCTCGCTTCACGCTTAGTTAAAAACAATTAAAAAGACTAATTGTGAATAATGATGGTAATGCTAGTAAAAATACACTGAGTAATTTTCAATGTTTATATTCTTTATTAGAAACGAATCAAAAAAAATACATTACCCAAGTACTATGAATAGTACTTGGGATTGAATGACAAGTATGGTATGACTCACTAAGCTTAGGCTAAGTCTAAGCACAACTACACAGAACCATCGAGCTATCTTAGGGACATAGTTATATTCGGGAGTGAAAGATGTTTATACAGGTGTTTTACAATTAATGCACAAGCTTAAATCTTTCACTCCATCTCTTATGCTATTTATACAAGTATGGTTTTTAACTCTATCCTGAGGACAAACCGAGGGTTAAAGACAAAATACTTGATGTATTTTGTCTCTCATATATTGGCTATTTGTAGTAAAGTGACAAGGTCGCTTTAGTCGTGATGACATCGAGCCCGATAATTAGCTTATTCAGGAAAGTTTGACTTGGTAGATAAGAACTTCGCCTTATCTGCTCAAACTTATTCCGCCTTGTCTCCGCCATTCTTCTCCTTCAAGATTGTCTTCGGTAGTAGTTGATGAGGGGAGTTATCAGTTATTGTCATCACCACCGAATCCACCATCTTCTTCGATGAGTCTTCACCCTTTAAGTTCCGCCACCGAGTGAGAGACTTCTTTGCCTCTTAATGAAGTATCGAAGACGTCTCAATGAGTGGCTATGCCACACTTGATAGTGTTTAAGGATCTAAACATTAGGATATTTTCTAATCAAATCCTAGAATTAAGGGGCCGTATACACCGAACCCAACATTTAAGTCCGCACTATAAATACATGATAATAAAGAGTAAACCTACGGTGAATTTTATCGACTAACATAATAATCGCTTGAGGGGATATATGGTGGTTAAGCCACTTGAAACAAGAGTTTAAAGAAGGAAATGAGTTTTGGTTGTGTGACTTTATCCCATATAGATAAGTGAACAAACAATAGTGTAGTTTATATATATGACTAGGATAATACCCAGTTATTTATTTTTTCTTTTTCTAAATGGTTTTGTTAAAGTGTTGTTTTTTTCCGCTTAATCAAGTATGGTGAGGCATTTTTAGCATGTGAAATGCATGCATGAGAGGGAGTATTTTATTGTGTAGGTATTAAAGTGCGATTGAGATGGCCGCTAAAGTGACAATGAAAATATTGTTTTGGCATGCCACCATACCGCTCTCAAACGCTTTGTTATTCACGACTTTAAATATCTATCAATGTAATCTAACCAAGTAAAAAAAGAGTAAAGCAATGTTTTGCCGCCAACTAAGAAAAGTTTATTGATGACTCACGCAATCGCCATACGAGTGGTCCAAAAGTTTAAGAGTGCATTGAATTCATGATATTGTTAGCGAGGCCGTGAGGGGATATAATGTGGTCAAGTGAAAGTCACTTGAAACAAAAGTTCGAAGAAGGAAATGTGTTTTGTGACTATAACCCACATAAATAACACAAGAAACATAAGATCCATTTACATCTAAGACAACAAAGACATCAACAAATAATAACATAACCGCGCTAAAAAAGTTGTACTGCTTCAATTATTTAACTTCGGTTGATCTTATCATTTTTTTAGATAAAAGGCATTAAATTTATCTATAGTAATTCATTAATTTTCATTGTTATTTTAACTATCCCATGTTTTAAGGTTACTTTAATGTCTTCCGCATCATTAATGTAACTCAAATGAGGATTATTACACATGGTTCATTGCAACTATTTAGCCAATGGGTTTTTAAAGTTTTTGCCTTTGTTTAATTTTATCGTTTTTTACTTGCTTCTTTATGATGTTATTTTTAGTTTTTAATATTTTACTTCTTATGTTTTTTTACAACACTTCTAAAGAGAAAGAAAGAACTATCAACAAAAGAAATTCAAGAGTCTTAATAATGACGAGTTTCAAGAACTCATGGACTTGAGCTGTCGACTTCAAGAGGCATGATCTCGCCTTAAGAGGAACCTGAGAATCACACAAACACAAACTACATTAGACACATCATTTGGATATGAGATAAGAGAGTTTACAATACTAGGAGAAAGTATGTGTAAAAGGGGCAAGTTACATAGAGATGACTCACTATTATGTACAAAAATCAACTAACAGCCTCCGATCCCACGGATCCCTCGCTTGGTGATCCGGCCCAACAGTAGCTCCCCTGGGATCCGTAGATCTTCCTAAATGGGTTATGGGTCATTGACACATGTCATGGACTTTGATCATGGGTATCCAAATAGATACAATGTATTCTAAGATGCAATGCATTTAGTCAATGGGTCATGAATAATACCCAACATGACTTCATGTATCATGCAATGGGTCATGGGTTATGGATCAAGCTCAATGGGTATGGTTATGGACTTGAGCACTAACTATATTCAATGTATTTAGTCAATGGGTCAAGTACTTAGATTTTTACCTATTACATTACCCATTAAAATATATACTAAGTATGTATATATACACCCATTATGTAAACACTAGTTGTTATAAATATGCATTTCTATGACATGTAAACACTATTACTTGTTTAGTGTTTTATAAGAAAACATAAGTGTGTTAGTAAGCTATTGGCTCAAACCATTTACGTATTTGTTTCGTTAAAATAATTTTACGTTTGTTATTGACAAAACATTAGAAGATCGTGAAATATAAATAAACGTTTTTACGGCTTATTTGTATTAACATATGTATTCACTCAGATGACGATACCCCAACTTTCAAACATTTACTTTTGGATCCTTGTACAAAGAAAATATTGAAAATTGTTTGTTAAAATAGCCCTTAGACTTGAGATACATGTAAGTTCTGGCATAAAAGGATATTATCACCTTTTGTGGGTATACGTGAAACGCTATCAGAATAAAGGTAGTTTATAACTTTATATTTTAGTGAAATGATGCTGGAAGAAGATCCACAACACTGAATGTAAATAAAGCGATTTCATACTCCACCCCGAGACAAAGCCGTAAAGATACCACGTCTTCGTAATTAGTCTTAAGATAATTGTTCGACGGAATTCAAAGGTAAATATTTTAACCGCGGAAAACAGTTATACAAGAACTAATAAACTATGGGTACTTATGTCATTTATGTAAATTTGTCCAAGAGACCAAATCCGCTACGTTGCAAACACAAAACCAAACCAATTAAAAACGAAAAAGACTAAACTGCTAAAACCTAACCGTCCGTAAAAACCATTTATGAAATTAACTCAAAATAAAAATAAATCATTTAAAGATGAGGGTTCTCTTCATTCTGACGAGGAACTTTAGAAATAGTGTAGTAAAGAGATACAAACAATGAAGTAAAGTTATGACATGTAAGTCAAAATAATTCATAAGCATGAAATATTTTCACAAACATCAATCCTTCAAGTAAGTTATACGGAGTACTACTTTTTTACTTTTTATCCATTTTGAGCTTTGGCATTAACGAGGCCTTGACATGGTCATGAAATCCTAAATGGATATATACCACTTAAGTTATGACCATAATAGCGTCTAATGTAGTGTGTAATCGTGGTTTGTAACTTTGTTATATTTTTCAAGTACCCAACGTCATGGACGGAATTAAGGGGTTTTTGCGGGTGCTCGGGACCTTTATGAATTTTTCGATGTAGTGTTAGTTTTTTTTTTTAAATCAGTTTTTCCGAAATGTATTTAAAATGCATTCGATCTATCAAATATGTTTTATGTAACGGTTTAAAAATTTTGTAACTCTTAATATTTTGGTTTTGCTTCCGTTGTCCCTGACTAACATGTTTAAAAATGCTAAATTAACAAAATCGAAAGTACTCAACATAAGTATAGCACAAAACATTAGAAACCAATACGGAGTACAATTTGTTCGGCTTAAAAAAACTTAACTAAAATATCAATAAATATCAAAGAAATAACGAAAGGGATGTGTTATAGAACCCTCCTTATGTTGTCACATCAAAGGGGTTTAGTCAAACTGTAGAACCCGTGATGCATACCATACAAACCAACGATGCGTGTAATGATTGAAACCCTCCCTATGGGAGGGTTCAAATAACTTGCCCCATAAAGAAAATACAAAGTGTGACGTAACCTCATGTTTTAACGTCGGGATATGATATAAAAACCCTTTCTATGATGTGACAACATAGGTTTTTATTCAAAATGTACAAACCCAAGGATGCACACCGTATAAGTTTCCGATGCATGCAATCATTAGATACCCTCTCTATGAAAATGTATGGATAACTCAACCCTTTAACATCTTCCAAGTATTTGTGCCATCTTTTCACACAATGCTACTACCATAGTCTGATATTATAGCTTATAGATACGTGTCACACTTTGAGTAGATCACATTTATTTTAAAACTCAAATGAAGAAAAGAATCCTGCCAATATTTATAGACATTGCTGTCAATCCTCACGAAATGGTATACATGAAAAAGTTTTGAAAGTGTATCTATGCATATATATATATATATATATATATATATATATGGGACTACATATGCCACGTCATTAATGCTGACTAGGCAATTTAATGTTGACATGGCGCATCATTTGATGAGGTGAAAATGCCACCATGGCACTACATCCAGCTACATATTAAAAAAAACATTTACAGTTGCAAGAATCGAACTCTGATTTCGGGGTTCAAACAAAAAGGCCTCAACCAGTGAGGCAACTCACATTTTATTGTTCAATGTCCTCTTACCAAAGTGGTATTCCTTCTCAAACTTTACCAACTCCAATCTTATCAAATAAATATAACTCAAACCCTACTCATTCGGTCAAACATTAATCTCCCTCCCGTCTTCTCGGCCTTCCAAAAAAAGAACACGCATGTTAACTGAAACGCATGTTTGAGCTAATCAATCAAAGATTAAGCTAATCTATACCATGTTTCAATATATCATTTATGGTTTGAAAAGTGACGAGCACAATCAGGTTAGCTTTAATTCAAAATTTCTTATATAGATTTGATAATATTATCAGCTGCTGATTTTAAACAAGTATGTTTGTTTGATTTTGAACAATTAATATTATTGTATATGTTTTTTGTAAAGAAATATGTGTTATTGTTTGATTCTATTTTACGTTTATGTTTGAATGAATTTTAATTTGATTCATAGGTGGATTTCTTGAGTTTGAATTCAGCAGTGTTGTTAGAGTGATAATAACTCATACTGATGACTTAAAACTATCAAATATGGTTTGATTTTTAGTTTTGTTTTTCTTTGTAGGATGAATCGATAATGATATACATAAAGAAGACGACAACGAAACGTATAAATTTAGGCGAAGTGCTTTCGCACACAAGGTAAAAATTCATATTTATGTGCGATGATCAAGGTAGTCTCACTCTTATTTAGTTTTTATATTTAAAACTGAAGATCCTCAGATAAATGAATCTGCCAAGGCTGAGATATACTTTTGTTCTTATTTGTGTTTTAGTGACTTTTTCAAAGGAATATTTGTTAATCACTTCATTATGTTATAGGCTCTGTTTTCAATGACATTTTAAAAACAACTTTTGTTGTATGTGTGAACTTCATTCTGTTATAAACCTTGTCTGATAAGAATTTAGAAGCCTATGTACGATTAGTCATCCGTTTATAAATATGTCTTGCTGATATTATTTACAACTTTACAACAACTGAAAAGGATCATAAAATAACTCCGATCAGTGAAATTGTTCCAATGTTGGATAACATGTCTGTCCAATCTGAAATATGGAACACTTATTAAAATTATCATTTGTATTTCAGAATGACAGGATTCAGGTGTACATTAAAATAGAATTTATGTTCCGATATGAACCGTTGTTTGAAGAGGGCCAATGTTATGTTACTTCAAACTTTGGGATTGCCGAGAACAAAGGGTAGGCTGCCACTATTGCCTCACAAGTATAAGCTCAGTTTTTTACAAAACGACCATCGTGACTAGAGTAGACCCTATCAACAACAATGTGAACGGCTTTGTTCTTGAGCCATTTAGTAGTTTATTGGGCGCCAATCGCCATTACCATGAGCATGAGGTCAGGTACGATTTGTTTTTAAACCGTTCTATTTTAAAATAACATTTCATATACAATATGCAACTTTGTTTATTTACGACGCTTTTTGCATAGATGTGATTGGGTTTGTTATCGCTATTGGTGATATTGTCCAGTTCAAGATTTCTTGTCATGGTCCTAAAACCGTGAGGGGTTTTCGTTGAAGATCATGAGTAAGTATACATATACAATACTAATATTATTATTATAAACACTATATACAAATTTAAGTATACTGTCAAATATGAATTTGTATATTTCAGGGGAACTCACTTAGATCAGACGTTTTGGAACAATTGGGCTAAATTGTTTGGTGAGTATGCGAGCAAGTGTGAAACAATGAGGCATGTAGTATTCATACTACAGCTTGGACATGTTAAGTATTGGGACTGTAAGTTATCTCTTTTAATTTAAAAAATCTTGAATCATATATGAATTACTTTAGAGTGATGTGAATATTAACCATTCACACGCGTTAATATAATGTGCAGGTACTCCTGCTGTTCACGATGCTTTATTTGGCTCAAGGATTTTCATCAATCGTAACATACCTGAGATCACTTCAATCAGAACAAGGTTAACATATCCAATACTAATATCGTTGAAGATCATGAGTAAGTATACATATGCAATACTAATATTATTATTATAAACACTATATACAAATTTAAGTATACTGTTAAATATGAATTTGTATATTTAAGGGGAATTCACTTAGACTGTACGTTTTGGAACAATTGGGCTAAATTGTTTGGTGAGTATGCGAGCAAGCGTGAAACAATGAGGCATGTAGTATTCATACTACGCCTTGACAAGTTAAGTATTGGGACGGTAGTTATCTCTAAAAAAAAAAAAACTTGAGGGCCGAATATATCTTTGAACTTAAAGCATCTATCCCTTTAGACACGTTTGACAAAATTATCCAACAAGAGGCATTCACTTGTAATAAAATATCATTTTTTAGTATAATATCAGTCTATTTTTCATGTTGGAGGTAATAGATAAAACTGATAATTAACACCATTTCAGAACGCATGTCCACTTGAAGAACTGTACATAATTACAATATGGATGATACAAGAGTGTTGAGGACTACATATCGGTGAGTTTTATTCTACTGATACTCTTAAACAAAGAATGTGAAAAACAATAGCATTGCCTTTGTCAGTAAAGCAAAACTTTCGTTAGTAAATCAGTTCATTGAACATTAGGATTACACCGTTGGCAATGAAAGTTTTAACACTCGCCATGATATTTATCATCGATTAAGAGTGAACTTTTTTATCTTTAACTTGCATATCGTCAACTTAATTTTAACTTTTTACGAGTTAAAGTTTTGATAAACAAATTAAAGTAATGAATTGTCATTAGGCCGGGAGAGAATAGATTGGACCACTCAAGTATGCAAGGCAAATTAATATGATGTTATTAGGTTGTAAGGGGGATGAGGGTCAAGATCTCAATATTTGATATCGCTGGGGATAAAAGTTTGTGACCGTGTTAGAGAATAAGTTTATCACTTTTTTTTTTGATTTACATGGTCTCTATGATTTCCATTATTGCACTCTGTTTACACTTTAATCATAAAACCGTGTTCCTGCTGATGGGGTTTTAATATCCGGTCACTCTCTTTCTATTGATGAATCAAGTATGACCAGCGAGAGTAAAATTGTGAGTGTCATGGAATTTTTTTATGTTACCTATTTTATCTCGGTTTATTTTAGGTAGATAACACTGGTTTCCAATGGTTGTACATGTTCACAAAGATCACAATTCGGCATTTTTAATGTCTAGGTGCAATGTGGCTGATAGCTATGTTACCATGCTGGTATGAAATATGCTATTTCATCTTCTTCCAAACTATTTATGCTTTTTTTTCTGCCTTTAGTAGAATCTATTCAATCTGTGATGACATTTGATGACATCTGAGTCCCCTCCCCCTTTTTGTAACAATGTGTTCACACGATCATTTAAAATTTTAAATACAGAAGATAATGGCAGGAAATACCATTACAGGTTCGTTTAATATACATACTTTAAGCTTCTCCAATTGGATAATAAATCATATCTTTTGAAGCTATAGTAGTTGCTGCTCGACTGATTTTTATTGTGAGCTTAAACGGGTGGCTTACATTTATTGGTATTGTTGGGCTTGTGGTAGTCTGATTGTTCTTGTGGTGCTTTTTGCTAGGTAATGTAAAGTTGCATCATTACCATACTACCAAATCTTTTTCAAATATTGAGATCTGACTATAAAATCTTTTATATAGGTTCTTTATCGACATTCGAGGAATCCTCGATAAAAGTGCAATTGATTCATGTCAATATCTGCAAGTTATGTACAGGTTAGTTTGCATGGATGCCACATTGTCATGGCAAAATTAACGAGGCCAGGAACTTCTCTTTACATGTAGCAAGGTATTGCTTTTTTCTTTAATTTATGGTTTCTGATAATAAGTGGTTCACGAGTTTAAAGATTCAATCTGATCATCTGATTGCTTAATGGTTATCAGATCATGATACATCCGCACACGTTATCAAAGTTGTATTGATTGAAATTAAATTAGGCAGACCGGTAAGTGGTCCAAGTTATGTTATACGACCATTAGTATAACTCTTAATTTACTAAATATGATCTGATTTGGTATGGCAATTGCAGGTTCCTTCTACTCTGGCGGCTTGTGAATACATGATTAGTGGAACAAAGATGGTCCAAGACATCCTTGAATGGAATGACTTTCAGGTACTTCCCATGCTTACTTATCTTGCTAAATAATAAATAAATTGGTATGTGAGTACATAAGTTATTTTTTGTTGCGACAACTGGAAAACTTGCGTGCACTAGACAACTTGATAGAATTATCATTGATTAAGCACATTGTGTGAGCCAGTGGGGGCATGATTTCAAACCAAATTATCAGGTGATAGTTGGGTTAGATTATGCACATTACATCGAACTTTGAAAATATTATAGAATTTTTTTAACAATAACGGTGATACATACAGTTTCTGGTATATTGAAGAAAAAGTTTCCGAAAACACCAGTATTGGCTTTAGTGTTAAGACAGATGTTATGCAGGCTCTTGGTCTGGTTGACTGTAATTTTTCAAAAAAAATTTAACCGCCCAAACATCAGGTATGTGTAAAGTCACATATGCCTCCAGACTTTATAATGTGGTAAACTTCAAAATATATGCATGTTTTCAGTTGTCCCTAACATAGAATAAATGTCTGAAAGACATTGACAAATTTATCAAGGAAAATCTCATCGATATAGTAGGGTATGGGAAATGATGTGAGTAGAAAGTTTTATCTTGCAAACTTTAGGATATGATTTTTTGGGTTCATAATTTTTAAACCTCAAACTTGAACTCAAAAAATCATATCCATAAGTTTGATCTAACCAAACAAATTTCTTTATTCAGTTGATTATTTGCTCTAAAATAAGTAGATAAAGAGTTTCTGAATATGTAACATCTAATAAAATGCGGCATAAGAAGGTCGGTAACAAATAGTGTCTTTGTGCTCAGAAGTTGCCATAATCAAATTAGCATTAGCACATATTATGTTTTTGGCAATTTCAAAAGGTTCTTACGGTATATTTGAATTGAATTATTTGTTAATTAAAATTAAAAACCTTTCATGTCTGTTGATAAAAAAATTCATCAACCTCCTTAAACATGCCAAAGATGGTGTTCTTTATGTGCGATAAATACTAAAAAAGATTTGATGTGTATGTGCGATAAATATTGCTGTTTTCTTTCTTTTTGAAGAACAAATATTGAAGAACTAAAAAGATTTGATGTTACAGGTGGAAAAGAGGCGGATATATGATATAACGCATGTTCTAGAAGTGAATTGTCTAATTGAAGAAAAAAGTAGCCTGGTTAAATATATCTAAAATATATAATTACTTACATATGTATTTTTTCAAGATTAATTTGAACATTCTTATGATATTGTCTTACAATTTTGTAAACCTACTTCACATTTCTATTAAGTTTTTTTTGAAGTGGTTTTAATTTTGGAAGGGATATGAATTGATACATATTTATCTATGTTCAAGGGTTTTAGATTTATATCTTCTTTTTTGGCATGTTATATAACAAGGCTTAATATTTATTTGTTGGTTTATATTATCGGTTATCATTATCAAGTAAACTTATGAAACTAGCCCGCCCATTCGGGCGGGCTATGAAGCTAGTTAAAAATAAACAAATAAAGATATGAAAGTAAAGTTGATGCTATCAAGTCAAAGGAATTTAAAGCATAACACATTGTAAGGACCTATAGTAAATGAGATCTGCTCACTATAGTAAATGAGATCTGCTCACTGAAGCCATAAATATACAGTTTGACAATATGGTAAATAGTATATCATCTTTATTTTATTTTTATTATTATTTTTTTTAACCATAATTTAATTAAGACAAAAGCTCTCTAGCAAAGTGCTAAAAGAGAAATTACAAAGGCAAATTAAACACAAGGTAATCAACAACAACAATCATTATAATCCAATATTATGAAGAAAAGAAATAGCTTCGATTTAAAAGGGATCAACAACGAATGTTTTGAAGACCTGGTTTATAATCGACCCGGTCGAGTCACCGGTCATCGGGTCTACCGGTTCGACCGTCGGGTCAACCCGGTTAACCATATCCGAAACCTCCATGTATATCTGTGGGAGGTTTACCGCAGAACATTTTGAGTAACTCAACTAGTGTTCCAAAAACTACCCAATCTCAAACTCTAAGCATCCCTAGTCTTTCCTTCAAACAACCCTTCATACTCACATACTGTTTTTATTTGATCTAGTAGCACTCGTGGAACCACTGAGACATGGACTATATTACTTATTTAGATATAGCAAGATTTATCATTTTGTGAAATTCTATTTTAACCAAAGCTCATACAAAACTCAGGTCCAAACCAGATACTTAGAAATAAACAAATTACCAAAACGTCACTTGCCAAATCAATTCTACAAAAAAACTATTTTTTAAAGGGAAAGCCTACGTGGGCACCCCATGAAATCCTTGGCAGGCACCTCACTAGTGTGGACCCCCCCATTGTCGGCAGATTTGACTTTTCTTTTTTAATTGTGTGAAGTGTTTTTTAGTGTATTAAATTAGTGTAGTGTATAGGTATATAAATAGTGAATTAATTTGTGTAGTGTTTTTTAAATATAGTGTATTTAATTATGTAGTGTTTTTATTGTGTATTTATTTTACGTTATGTTTTTTAATAGTGTATAACAACAAATGTAAACATTAAACAATTAAAACAACAAATGTTTTCAATATTACAACGTCTACTCCACATGAAGATTATTAATGTCATCTATAAGCTCATAGAGTATTCCACTCGGCTGACATGCGTGATCAACTGGATTAGTTGCCAGTTCCAGTGATGCTTCCAACGCCTTTATTTTTGCCTGCAACAAGTTTTCACCCAATAGCATGTTGATCGTTGTATCTTTAGTTTCGCAGTTTGAGCACTGCGTTGAAGAAGAGGCTTCACCAAAGTACCTTTCTTGAAATATTTCCTTCCACATGAAGTATCGACACCCATAGTCTTTAGTCCCTGGCTGTTAAATGACGAAACAATTATAAGAAATGTATTCTAAACAAACAAGTTATTGATATATTTACGCAAATAAGCAAACGTTTAATTATTTACTTTTGAGAAAGGACATGCATAATACTTCGACCACGAGTACCGCCGGTGGGATGTTCTTTGAATTATTAATCCACGTTGACAACGCACAAGTAAGGATTTTGTTGTTGTGGCCGCCAGAATTTGTATAATTATTCACAACATAAATTAAGATATGATTTCACAAAATTAGAAGCTTCGAATACATAAATAACCAATATTGTTATAGATTAATAGTTGATACATGGTTCACAAAATTACAATATAACTAGAAACTAAGATCAATCACGCCCGATGCGTAGTCGCTCCAATGATACTGCCATCTGTCCCACACGAGACTCTAACTCTTAAATGCGTCTCCTCAATCCGTCAATCTCGCCGCATTACACATCAACGCGAGACGGCTGTATCAGTAGATGAGGAAGAACCGGAGGACGGTGTATAAAATTGTCCTCATCTACAGCTGGAGATATAGCCGAGAGGAGGGCACATAAGATTGTGAAGAAAGCACATAACTGACTCTCAACACGAAGGGTGTGTGGTTGACACAATGAATGTCCCTCCACTGAATGTCATCCGATTCCTGTAACAAAACATGAGGAAGAACCTAGGAGCGAAATCTGTAACAAAAGATGACGAGTCGTTTGCTATAAATCAGTAATCGTCTATACATGTGTCATTTACAATATAGATCAAGAATCGTCTATACATGTTTTGTTATTTACAATATAAATAAATAATCGTTTTCTACGTATATCTAAACATCCTCTGTCGTTGAGTAAACACATGTTCCCATTGCGCGGCCACGGCATCTCTATGATAACTCCATTGTGGGTGATTATACGGGAGTGGTGAGTCTTCGTCAAGAACCGCAAGAACGAAGTGAGCACCTTCCTCGTTCCCCACACGAAGAATAACAACCGAGTCAAGTATGGGTGAATCTGGAGAACCTCTAAGCGGAAGTAACAAAAGAGATTGTCTATTGGCTATACATACAATAGGACGGTTAATAGCTGTAGCAATAACCACTCCCATTTCTGGCATAGTCATCCAATAACGCGGGGTGTCGCACCGTTATACCAATTCATCGAGTTACGTGAGCTGTAAAAGTTTCACCCCACATTGCCCCTCAAACTGCTTCGTGATTGTCTACCTCATTCTGGCAAGAGCTCGAATTGTGGGCCACATTTCTGCTGATGGCCAAGACCTAGGGCAATTCGATAGCCACAATTTCCATCACCCTCCACGTTAAAAATCCCTAGGATCCAGCGTCGGAAAATAGGTAGAATTTCAGTCATACAATATTCGCTAAAGTCATCCGAACGCAAGTGGTGTCTTAAGTCGCCTCGCTAGGTCCTTCGCTTAAATCCCGAGATTTGGTTTAGACTTGGATTTGTTAGAAGGCTCTCCCACATAAGAACTGTGTCTCGCAGATTCTTTATTTACTCGACTTTTAGGTTTTGTGTAGCCTTCGCGGTTTGGGGTGGTCATCGTTCAATCCGGAGATTTGGTTTAGACTTGGATTTGTTGTTCTTTGCGCTTGGACGTCCACGATTATTTTCTTTGACAGAGGTTGTTGGGTGACACAGATTCGGAGCGTATATACCTCGAGCATGTTTAACATATTTTTTGACAAACGCACGATGCTCTGGTATAAACACTTTGGAATTTCTGACGTCATCTTTACACGAAAAATATTCGGCTCTTCGGACCTTGTTGCTCTTGAGGATATTCGGCTCATCGGCTCATCGCTCTTGAGTATTTCGAACAACAGGCCAGGAACGCTTAGTGTTCTCCAAAAATTATCAACATAATCAAGCGGAATTGGCAACTCGTGATTCGAAAAAAAGAACTTGTTATAATTATCGGGATTGAAAAAGAATAACTTGTAGGCATAAATTTTAAATACATACCGTTTGCTTGAAGCCAATACGGGATAGCATGGTAAGCCATACACTAACCGCATTTGATGACCACATGCATGTGGGTCAACATCCCGTTTACTTTCTGCGAGTATGAGCCTTAAAGCATCCATTGAAACATTATACCGCAATTCGTTAAACAGAGTGCTCTTACAAGCATGCGTTTTTGATTTTGCTTATATTCAAAGAGGCTCGTATCGCGGTTTCTTGCGCAGCTATAATCTTGTCGACCGAACACAACAACGGTTCTAAGTTGGACTGTGGTGCCCAAGTATAACTTCAACAATGCGTGACCCTCAACTCTACATGTTGTTGTCCGCCGGCTGCGATATTGATCGGTAATGTACGATACAAACATGCGGTCGTAATCTCGCAGCCAGTTACGAAAATACCGGAAAACATCCGAGAAAACAAAGAATTACGAAAGTGAGAAAACAAAACTATCCGAGTAGTTATTTATTAAATAATAATAACAAAGTGTATTATTAAAGTACAATTCGAAACCCTTTTTTGGACCAATAAACCACGTAGTGAGCTGATAATAATGCCTGAACACTTCTTCCGTCTGAAGTCGAATCATCAATCCCAAGTGATTCTAACGGACTCATACTCCTTTAACGTATCGGTGCTTTCGCAATGCTTTAGCACATTTTGATTGATATGCCATCAGCAGAGTAATCTGTTAGCGTTTGGGAATTCTTCACGAAGCCCCAAGCAACGCTTGTCTCTCTGTCGGTGACGATAACCTGCGGGTAGTATTGTTCTTGTATCACCAACTTAATACATTCCAACACCCATTTGAAATTTGGCTTTTTTTCTTTCTCCAAAAAGCTAAACGCCATGAGAATGTTGTGTTTGTTGGAGTAACCCCAACAACCGTGAAAGAATGGCAAACATGTTGGTGTTGTATGTGGAGTCCATCAGATGATTTCCGGATATGTTGTCCATGGGGCATATGACGTCCGTGAACAAAAAATATTTCATCCAGCTCATTTGTGTGGTCATTTATCCTAGGGTAATACGTATAACCTTTACGTCGCAAATGTACTAAAAGCATTTGTATCGGAGTCAAATCACCACGACCGCGCGACTTACCGTTGCTCATTGAAAAGGATGGTTTGCATTTTAGTTCGCCATTAAGTTCGGCCTTCTAAACCTTTCACGCTAAGCATCGCCCTACGCCTAACACAAAATTCGAGCAGTAATTTATAAATTTCTATCTCGCTTTTACTTTTTCCATTGGACAATGTCCCAATCAAGCTTCAAATATAGGACGAACTCCATTAATTAAATCAACTTCAAGACTCTAACAATCTATATACAATATAAAAACACAACAACCTTTATAAAAAACGTTGATAAAAAATACTTGTACAAATTTTTATAAAAAACTTTGATAAAAAATACAACCTTGTACAATTTTGTTTTAAAACTTTTTAAATACAAATTGTTTACAAACTTTAATAAATACAAAATGTTTACAAACTTTTATAAAACTTTTACAAACTTTTACAAATTGTTTAAAAAAGTTTATAAAAAAACGTTTATAAAAACGTTTATAATACAACGTTTATTGTTGTGCTTTTGCCGTGTGTGATAAAACGGGTGTTATTAACTCCCTCTCTCTCTCAAAGAATCACTCACACACTAACCTCTCTCTCACTCAAATCACTTTCTCTCTCTCACACAAAAACTCTCTCAACTCTTTTACCGGTGACTTAATATATTCCGGCCAATATTCTGGCCACGCACCACCGGTAATTTTCACCTCCTATACCAAACGATAGATCGGGAAAAGGTGATCATTTTAAGGTAGGCCACGCGCAGTATTTCTCACCGACGCGCACTACATCTAAAGTTTTAGATTCGTGATGGTTCGTTTTTTGTGGTATGTTGTTGTAATGTGTACGGTGGGTTTGCAGATGTTGTTACGGTGGGTTTGTAGATGTTGTAGTTGATACCGTGGGTTATTAATTTGGTTAAAGGGTTTGTAGTTGATACCGTGGGTTATTAATTTGGATTAAAGGTTTGCAGTTGATAAAACTACGTTTATAATCTTGTTCATAATTAATTTTTTTTGATACCGTGGGTTATTAATTTGGTTAAAGGGTTTGTAGTTGATACCGTGGGTTATTAATTTGGATTAAAGGGTTTGTAGTTGATAAAACTTGGTTTATAATCTTGTTCATAATTTTTTTTTTAAAAAAAATTGTGATACCGTGGGTTATTAATTTGGTTAAAGGGTTTGTAGTTGATAAAACTTAGTTTATAATCTTGTTCGTAATTTTTTTTTTAAAAAAAATTGGTGATACCGTGGGTTATTAATTTGGTTAAAGGGTTTGTAGTTGATAAAACTTGTTTATAATCTTGTTCATAATTTTTTTTTAAAAATATTTGTTGATAAAACTTGGTTTGTAGTAAAATTTTTTTAAAGTTTTTTTATGTATAATAAACGTTTTTTTATGTATAATAAACGTTTTTTAATGTATAATAAACGTTTTTTTTAATAAAAAAGTTTTTTTTAATAAAAAAGTTTTTTTTTAATAAAAAAGTTTTTTTATGTATAATAACTTATAAAAAAAAGTTTCTTTTTAATAAAAGTTTTTTTTTTAATAAAAAAGTTTTTTTTAATAAAAAAGTTTTTTTTTAATAAAAAAGTTTTTTTAAAAGTTTTTTTTATATATTAAGCGTTTTTTTAAAAAAAACGTGTGTATATTGGTGCTACGTGTGTGGTTCTCGAATGGTTTACGCGTTTCTTTAAAAAACGTGTGTGTGTATATTTGGTGCTACGTGTGTGGTTCTCGAATGGTTTACGCGTTTCTTTAAAAAACCGTGTATACCATGCAGAGAAAACCATGTGCTCACATGGTTTTCTCTGACTTACCCAGTTGATATTCTGTCTCTCTCTTATCTCTCCTACTGGTATTATCTCTCTCTCTCTCTCTAAAAATTGAAGATCTAAAGTTTTTAGATCTACAAACTTAGATCTATTACACTTGTTGATACCGTGGGTTATGATCTAAAACTTTTTTAGATCTAAAACTATTTTAGATCTAAAACTTTTTTAGATGCTTCTAAGTTATCTGATGTTGAAAATATTATGAGGTTTGTAAAAAAAGTTAATACTTTTTTGATTTTTTTAAAACATTTTAAGATCTAAGAACTTTGAATATGGTGATTTTCTTAAAAACAATAATGTTTCGTTCTTAAATTTTTTAGAATCTAAAACTTGTTTCTTTTTTTGCAGGTTTGCATAGGAGGACCCTTTTGTTTGTGGGCATGCCTACGTAGGCACCCCATGAAATCCTTGGCAGGCACCTCATTACTGGATGGTAAAGTGAGTTTAATTCACTTTGCAACTGTAATGTATAAAAAAACTTAGTGTTTTTGTATCAAAAAATTTCATTACTGGATGGTAAAGTGGCCATTCAAGGTCATTTTGCAACTTTAATGAAATTAAAAAGGCAATGATGATTTTTTTTTAAAAATAAAACTTAAAAAGAGTTTTGGCGAGGCAATACTTAATTTGCAGCCAACATGAACTATAAACTATTAATCTGAGCCTTTGATAAGTTGTTTACCTCTTGTGTGTTAAATGGTGAACTAGACATGGTGGACTGGTATGCTGTTGCTAGTGCACTTGTTGCTTATTCTTGTTTGTTGTTGTTCTGGACCACTTGTTGCAGTTCTGGACCACTTGTTTGTTGTTCTGGACCAGTTGTTGTTGGTTGATTGTTGTTGGTGTTGTTGCTTTCACCAGGTGTTATATGGGGTGGTTGTTTGTGTTGTTGGTTGATTGTTGTTTGTGTTGTTGCTTCACCTGGGATTATATTGGGTGCCTGCCTAGGATTTCATGTGAACTTAGTACATTGCCTTTGAGAATCTTGTGAACTTTTGCAGTACTTGGTAACTTTTGAGAATCTTGTTTAAAACGTGTATAACCTTGTGAAACATGTGAAGTTCATGTGAACTGGTAACTTGTGACCAGTTTGAGACTTGAGCAGTTTGAGACTTTTGCAGTGTTGTTAGACTTGTGAACTGGTGACTGTGTGCAGTTGTGAACTGTGACTTTGTGCAGTTTGTGACTAAAACTTTTCCGAGGCGATGATGTATTTTGAGCCTAAAAACTTTAAAAACTTTTCGAGGCGATGATGATAAAAACCGAATGGAGGGTAAAGTGAGGTCTAATCTCACTTTGCAACCTTCGGGTTTGAGCCTAAAAACTTTAAAAACTTTTCCGAGGCGATGATGATAATGGACCGAATGGATGGTAAAGTGAGATCAAATCTCACTTTGCAACCTTCGGGTTTGAGCCTAAAAACTTTCCGGGCGATGATGAAAACCGAATGGACGGCAAAGTGGGATAAAATCTCACTTTTGAAAACTTCGGACTGAGCCTAAAATGTTTTTCAACTACGATTTTTTGAAAACTTAAAAAAACTTGTAAAACCTGTAAAACCAAAACAAAAAATAAGCTGTAAAACAAACTTGTAGAAATATAAAACCAAAACAAGACTTGTAAAAAAAAAATACAAATGTACAAAAGTTGTAAAAACACTTGTAAAAATAAGTAAAGACGACCGGAAATCGAGAACCAATCATTACCAATGATTGGACGGAATCGAGATTAAAAATGCAACCACCCCTACTTGGGTGCCTGCATAGGAGGACCCTTTTAAAAATAGAATTACAAAACTACTGGGCCAAGATAAACCATCGACATCACTACTACTTTTAATGACCAATGAATCTCTCTTATTAAATTTTCAGACTTGCAACTAATAAAGCATGATGTACAACACTTGAAAGCACATAATTTTAAGACTTACAACCAAATAAGCATAATATACAACACATTGATGCACATATTAAATAAAGAAACCACATTAATGCACCTGTTAATGCTCACATCCAATCCACAAAAGGAGTTACGTATGGGAAAATGACCATGATTAACGATTCTGATATAAGTTTCTTGACCAAGATACCTTGAGTCAAGATTTACATTATAAAATTAAAGACCTTATGAGATCTTAACAAAACATATGTTAAACTCATCATAGTTCTTTTTCGAAGCAAAACATCCTTTTATTATTCGAACCTTTTCATGGAAAGAACAAAACCAGTCGTTCCATACTTTCTTTTGTTCGGGTTTAAACAAAAAAAACAAAACAAAACCTTACCCAAGACCTTGTTAACAAGATCTTGAAGTGAATCCTACTTTAAATTCATAAATAAAAATGAAAAAGCAAAGATCTCAGTGTGTTTTTCATTAAAATCTGTAGCATATTTAGAGATCTATCTAACGCCCATCACTGATCTTTAACAAGAAAGAAAAACAAACGACACCTTACCCGAGACCTTCATAAAGATCTTGAAACTAAAAATGTCAAGGCCATCAGAAGGGTGACGTTTGTTTTGGGCTTAACGTATAGATGAAACATGTGTTATTCGGTTGTGTTAAGTTAAACCAAAAAAGAAGTACAAGATCTCCTCTGGGTCGTGTGTTGATATCAACAACAAATGATATTTAATTGTTTCTTTCGTGTGATGTTTAAGTGTGGAAAATACGTTTTTATCAAAGGAGTAATAATGAGTTCTATTTTTTGGCTGCAAGGTTAAATGGAATGATTAGGTTGGAAGGAATTTTGATGAAATGGGAGAAAATGTGGTTGCTGCAAGTGTGATAAAAATAAGTAGGGTTTGTATTGTTGAGTGAAATTAGGGTCAGATGATAATGCCTAATGGGTTTGATAGAGTAGTGATAGAGAGACCTAACTCATGTGCCTAAACTCATGCCTAAAACATTCATCATGTGACACATAAAACATGCATTTTCTCTCTCATAATTTTCACTTTTGATTTTGACACATGTCACGATCTTAAAGTTAGGCATGTATTTAGGTACAAGTTTTAGTCATGCATATCATTTTCCGGTTTGATATTGGGCTTGTCCTAAATTTGAGCTATTGATGGGTTTATTTAATTTTTTTAAGAATTATACTTTGGCTGTTAAAATTGGTATAATGATTTGCTTGAACTGAATTTGTTACAAGTTGGGTTGTTTGGAATTAATTTTGGCCTACTATTGGATCATGGTTGGTTTTGGGCTTTTTAACATTTACGGGGTTGATTATTTCACATGGTTAAAGTTTGTACGTTAATGAAATGTGACTACAAAGTTGATTTGTTTATCACTACTTATATTTGAGCTTGAAGTGTCATTTAATGTAAAACTTAATCCTAATTGTTTTACGTCAAACTTATTGGAAAAATGTTATATTTTTATAATATTAAGCAACAAATTTATTGTCTAGCATATCTAAAGCATATCTTACTAGAAAATGCTAAGAAATTATATGTAATTATTATTGCTTAACGTTATAGTTATGGTTTGAAAAAAAGTTAATCGAATATTATTTTCAGACTTACATCATTAATGCTATTAAAGTGGTCAATGTTATTAATGACTATAATGACTACTTCTTACAAGAAAAAAAACATAGTGTATAACACTTTAATGCACATAATTTTCAGATGTACAAGACAAGAAGCATTAGTAAAATAAATAAAAACACCACATTAATGCTATTTAATGTAGTCAATTGTTTAACTGGTCAATAAGTACAATTAATACAGTTATTAAAACACCTCTTACATAAGAAATACAAATTATCAAGCATATTGTACAACAAAATTAAACACAATTCCTGCATTAAATTTTACTACTACAAATAATAAAGCACATTATACAAATATTCAAGCCCGAACGGGCCAAATGGGCTTGCCCCTGAAAGGGCGCGGACCAAGCGGGCTAGAGCCCGAGCAGACACGAGCCAACGGATTCGAGCCTGAACGGGCACGGGCTATACGAAATTCTTGATATCCGTAAATTTATTGTTAAAAAGAACATAATAAATTTAAATACATTATTCATCGAAAAATTTATTTCATAATATCCGCCGCTGCAACGCGCGGGTACCCTGCTAGTTAATTATAAAGTACACAGAGCGCAAAAGTTTTTTGCTCTCCCCCTTTATTTGTGCTCCCAAAAGAAAAAAGTGGAAAACCGTTTTTTTTTTACCTATCAATCTTAAATATAGTAAATATACCTATTTAATTTTCATCTACCTCATCTACCCATCTTCTTTAAACCAAAATCAAATTCTGGTCCCAAGATTTTGATAGAGCGCATGAGAGCAAATCCATCCGGTCCCCATATGTTTATGTTAGTTCCTATTAGATTGTGTTTTATTGTTGGAGAATGTTGGGTTAATGAGATGAGTGAAGTGGTCCCCATATGTTTATGTTGGGATAAAAACAAACCGGATGAAAAGTAATACGTAGTAAATGGTAGTGGAGTGCAAGATAAAAACAACCCGGATGAAAAGTAATAAATGGTAGTGGAGTGCAAAAAGTAAAAGGAGAGCAAAATATTTATTTGCTCTCCGTATGCGTGTCACTTTATTGTCCACATGATACTAGAAATTGGGCGAGCAAAAAAGGTCGGGAGAGCAAAAATTTTGCTCTCCGTCCCCACTAAACCAAAAACTGGGAGCGCAAAAAATAGGGAGAGCAAAAAAATTGCGCTCCCATGCTAATGATCTAAAGCGTGGAGCGCAAAAAAAGTTGAGAGAGCAAGCAATTTGCACGTAAAGTAGTTTTTAATGACACAAAAATCAACGGTTTATTTTGGTAACACGATTCCCTACGTCTCTTTTAGAAATTTCCTCACTTAGAAATGCATCCAACCTAGGGGTGGCAATCGAGTCGTGTTCGTGTTAACCTATTCGGGTTCGCTTGTTGGCGGGTTAGTACAGCCTTAACCCAAACACGACCCATTTATTAATCGTGTCAAGAAACTCAACCCTAACCCACACCTGCATAACACGTGTAACCCATTTGTGACCCGTTTAACCCATTTAAGTAAATAGGTCAAGCAGTGAATAAAGCTGATTGTTTGTCAATTTAACTAGTTTAAATGCTAAAAATGATATAAGGATCTAAATATGATTAAGAAAAGATACAAATAACTATACGACAATTTTCAGAATTATAAGCATCAATTTTCATGATATCTAAGGTATAAAATTATAATTCACTCATACTAAGTAAATAACAAAATATATTTAATCCACATCTAACATAAAAACGAAGTTATATATTTTATTTTTAAGATCTTATATATTTAAACGGGTTCACGGGTTGACCTGTTTAATACTTACTCAACCCAAACACGACCCGTTTATTAAACGGGTTAGACGGGTTGAACCGTTTTTGACCCAAACCTGTTTATCCTCAACCCAAACCTGTTTAACTTCGTGTCGGGTTCGTGTCATTTATCGTGTCGTGTCGAAAATTGACACCCCTTCCAACCTAGTTAAAATTGAACCGATCCTGTTCAAATTGAATTTGCTGCTAATGTCACATGCATGTTTCATCAATAACTGCATGAGGATGTCCTTTTCTTCTATTTTACTGTGCCCATCATCAGTTTCTTTATAGAAGGTTAATCAACATCTCGATTTATGTGTTACTTACTTAATGCAAGGATTTCTTATTTACATCTACTGTACAAAATTTTACCCAAATAAAAGGTAGATTCGCAAATGACTTATTATTATTATGGGTTAATATACACAAAAGTTACTAAAGTTTACGCGAAATTTGTCCTAAGTCACTAAAGTAAATGTGGTGCTATAGACACACCTGGTACGTTGGGTAAATTCGGAACAAAATTTGAAAGTATGTGGGTGTATGTGTTAATAAAAAAGTAGCTTTTACCCTTCTTTTAACTGTGTCTTAACTTTTATGCTGAAAAAAATTACTAGTACTTTTTTGGGCATCTTTTTATGTTTTACAACATCAAGATATCGTTTGTGTATCCTCAACATGACTACTACAATTACTTATAAATAAACTACAAAGTTAAAATGGAGTTAAATACATGCTTTAATTTCTTTCAACAAATCTCATCTACCACTTGTTATATACAGTTCTAAATTTATGTCTTGTTATCCAGTTGTGAATAAACACAAGAAAGGAAAGTATGACATAAGACATTGTAAGGGAGAAGGGAGTGGTACCTTAATACCCTGGGTGTCACATCACCTCTATCCAATAAAAACCCTTAAACTCAAAACTACCCAATTCTATCCTAACACTACCCTAAGTGGAGGGAGTGGTACCGTAGTACCCGAATTTTACTTTTATTTTTATTTTTTTTTAAAAAAATACATAAACCCCAAAACAAACAACACCATTGTTAACCTGCATCTGCTAACATACGCATCTCCCATTTTTCAAAACCCAAAAACAAAAACAAAATCTTTACTAACTAGTAATGATGCTAACATACACCATGACCAAACAATAACATACACCATTTTTCAACACCTTTTTTAGCGTCTTCTTCATCAACAAGATACAGTCACCACTCACCATACTCGCTCGGCTTCCTCATCAACAAGTACCTGCAAAACCAAAAAAAAAGACAAAAGAAAAAAAAATACAAACACAACACACATACTCGCTCGGCTTCCGAACTCGATTTTGCTACTCGCTTCAACTACCCGACGTACGCGGGCGGTGTACCCGCTCAGGTACATGGTACCCGCACCACTACCCGAGCTCCACTCCGTCATGCCTAAGGACCTATAGTAAATGAGATCTGCTCACTGAAGCCATAAATATACGAGTTTGCCAATATTGTAAATAGTATATCACCTTTATTTTTATTATTATTATTTTTTTGAACCATGATTTAATTAAGACAAAAGCTCTCTAGCAAAGTGCTAGAAGAGAAATTACAAAAGCAAATTAAGCGTCTTCTGACAAAAATCTCCCAAAATGCTATATTCTAGCTATTTTCAAATAGACCCGAATTGCCGGATGGCTGAATTGTAAAGTCGGTATATCTATATGCATGTGGCTATCTTTAGTGAGATCATACGAACCAACTATATTCTTTATGACCTCTATATTTGAGTCATAAATAAGAAAAAAGAACGAATATTATTGAAGAGATCACTTCTCCTCATAGAATGAACAATAAAAATAACACTATTTGATATGTCTAAGTATATTTTTTCTTGTATAATTGTGAGAAGTGAATTTATCAATGAGCACCGATAGAAAATTATAACTCCTTACGTCTTAGTTTATTAGTTCATGTTATTATTTGAGTTATCTCAAGATGATTGTTTATTTTAATATTTAGCGTGCAATTTGAAAATGAACTTATAATTTAACACAAAGAGAGTACATAATAAATGGCACAAGTTGGTGCGGGTAAAAGAACTCAGAAACACTTAAGTAGAAATACCTTCTCATACCAATTCATTGTTCTTTGCTTGATTTGTTTCGGTTTGCACTACTCTCTCTCGAGTATATGGCTTGATTTGCTCTATGAGGAGTCTAATTACGTAAGTAGTTAATTTTTCAAAATATTTGTTACTTTATCGATGTCATTAAAGACTCGTATGTCGTCATTTTTTTTAACTAGATTTCCATTTAAGTCATTACTAATATGATTTTTAAGCACGACGTCATATCATTTTGGTGTATAACCGCATCGTTTAGCTACATTTATCAAATCTAAAAAAAAAATTCAAGATAAAAATCACATTTTCTTTCTAACCAACTTTATGCCAAAAACAAAACTTATCTCATACTTGAAGGACCATCTTGCAAAATAAATCTCAAATAAATGGTATCATCTTCTTCCAACAGAATCACGCATTCCTCACTTCATTCCTCTACGAGCTCACTTTCCCCACTCTCAGGCGGCGCGTGCACTTCACTCGCCACAAACCACCTCAATTTTCACCGTTTCATACTGTAAAACTACTTCAGGTAGACTCTTTTCATCTTCTGATGGCCTTTTTTTCACGTGCTTTTTTACCGTCGTTTTTTTTTTACTGTTTTTACCACGGTTAAAAGTATTTATGTGTTTGTATAAAGTTGGGTAAAAGCCATAAAATAACAACGTACTTTCTTAAATTTACCGAGTTGAAACACAAACTTTTTTATTAACATAATAACCTATGTATTTCAAATTTTGTTCCGACTTTACCGTATTGTAATAAAATAATATTATTTAATATAATATTATATTAATATAAATTGGTCATATGGGTAAAGTCGGAACAAAATTCGAAAGTAGGCGGGTATATGTTAATAAAAAAGTATATGTTTCAACTCGGTAAATTTGAGAAAGTACGTTGTTATTTTATGGCTTTTACCCTATAAAGTTATATAAACCTTGAGTTAGGATTTAAGTTTTGCTGACGTGTCACTTTTTATAAAATAAAAGTTGTTTTAGAATAGAGAAATGATAAGGACCTAAACTTAGGCCTAAAAACAAGTCATCATTCTGATGGTTATAAAATAAGTGGGTTTATGTCTGCAGCCAAGATGATGTCATTTGTTTTTAAAGCTAAAATTAAACCCAAGTTTAGGTCTATCTATCATTTCTCTTTAGAATACTAATAATGATTTATTTGTTACTTTATTCAATTTTTTTTATAATTTATTTTTTGTTAGTGCTTGTGTAAATATTTTTTTTTTGTAAAATATTTATTTTTGGTCATATATTTGTTGATTTTTAAATTTTTTTTTATTTAATTTAATATCTCTTGTAAACGTTAATACTTAATAGTATTATTACTTATGTGGATATTATACCATTGTTTGACTTTTTTGAAATGTGTGTATTTGTATAAAATGATGATCTGACGGCTAATATGTAAATTTATGTAGTGCTAATATTGTGATGGTTTTTAGAAATAATCAAGTAGTTTGTTGTTAGCGTTTCCCTAAAAAGAGAAACTAATAAGATCTATGAATTTTATACAAACCCAAAGATACAAGCAACACATCAAAACACACTTCCCTCTTACTAACTCTTAAGAGCTACCAACAGATTCAGGTCTATAAGTAACAAAAACATGGTGATGTGCTATATCGACTACGACAATTTGCCAACGGCATGCCGCTCTATTCGTCTTGACAAAGGTGTTACCGGTGGCTTAGACTACCTTCATAAATATAACTCAGGTTAGTTACTCCTTTTGTTTGTAAATATTATCATCGTTATGGTAAAGCAAGGTTGATTTTTTCAACATTTTAGCCTAACTATGTTATCTTTTGCATATATATGTGTAAATTACAGTGTATTGATTCCTAGAATTTTGTTTCCATTAGTCACGTGTAGCATTTGTCTTGCGTATACCGAGCTCTAAATTCTCCAAAAACAATAGAAACAACAGCCTCATAGTTTTTACTTTTTTATATATGCAGTAGTTAATATTAATGAAGTTCTAGCATGTATAGGAAGGGCTTTTCAAAACAGCCTCATAGTGTCATAAGCCCATTAACTACATAGTTTTATACTATAATTGGGCTTGAAATAAAAAACCTATTGACCATTTAACACACAGCCGACCTGCGTTTCTATTTACACAAGTTTTCTTGATTAACATTTTTATTTGATGCAGAGTCAACCAAGAACTTATGAAAGGGCTTTTCAAAGCTGCCACCAAGGTTCTTGTACAAAAGGGACAGCTGCATCTCACACTCGCCAAGTCAGCTGGCTTCAAACTGGTTGATGCAAAGCCATTCAAGCTCAAGGAATGCCCAATGTACCGGCCAAGGGTTGGCTGTGGGAAATATCCGAATGCAAGATTGAAGATGCGTAGCCCGTTAACAATGATTTTTGAATTGGATGGCAATGATGACTTGGAGACAATTAAAATATAGTCGTAGAATTGTGGGTAGTTTTAGAAGTTGTGGCCTGTGAACATCAGTTAGTAGTTATGTCCAAGAGTTTTCCGAATGCAAGATTGAAGATGCGTAGCCCGTTAACAATGATTTTTGAATTGGAGGGCAATGATGACTTGGAGACAGTTAAAATATAGTCGTAGAATTGTGGGTAGTTTTAGAAGTTGTGGCCTGTGAACATCAGTTAGTAGTTATGTCCAAGAGTTTTGCTTCGGAAACTGTTTTGGTATATGTCAACCAATATCTTTTGGAGTTTTGGAAACTGTTTTGTTATAATCAATATCTTTTGGAGTTTTTGTAGAGATTTGAATTCTGTTTCCAATAATTTTTTATCTTATTTGCATGAGTCTGCCATGGATTGTTAATTATTTGCATTTCGATGCCGTCGCTAGTTAACATTAAAGAGTACAAAGTACGAGTATATATAATTAGAGCACCCGATGTGGGCTCTTCATAGCTCTTCATCGTCCATCGTGGCACCTTGTCGTGGTTCTTCACCACACCGCCCTCCCTCTTCGTCCCTCTTCATCACAACCCTCTTTGTGGGCATGACGAGGTATATTTTTACTTTGTCAGTTTTTTTTTTTTTTTTTTTTTTTGTAAATTTGTAATGTTTTATTGGTGGGCCATAATGTAAATGAAGAGGTTGAGGTTTGCATGAGGGAGATGGGTTTTATGGTTAGTTGTGGAAGTTTATTATGCTGAGGTGGCGCTGACTTGACGGTAATGAAGAAGTGAAACCTCTTCACCACACCTTGTACTCTTATAGCTATTTTTTTATTTAAAAAGTCTATTTTTATTAGTCCACTTCTCAGCCACTGGATATGATGTGACCGTACATAACAAATACTACTAGTATAATTTAGTTATTGTTATCTTTTTTTTGTTTTTGTTTTTGTTTTGTTTTTTTTTTTTTTTTTTTTTCACTTTATTTTCCCAATCGCACATCCCTTCTTCCAAATATGTTCTGATAAAAATATGTAAATGTCTTATGTGATGATGACAATGACCAGAGCTATTTTTTTTTAGAATGCAAAATTTACTTGCCATTTTTTGGTAACAGGTGAGGTGCTAATGGCGGCAATGACTAGAGTTGATTTTTTGAGTTTAATGGCCGCCGAACACATTGTACAAACAACTTGAGGATTCACTTTCGACCGTGGCTCGGTGTTGTCGAACGCACATACAATTATCGGGATACTTTGAAGCATGTAATGCAACAAATCGCTCAAACGGTCGGATTGACATTTGGTGAATGGGTGACATGATCACACTTTAAGATCAATACTTCTTAAACAACGCAAGAGACTGGCAAACTGCAACGACCTACTTTCTAGGAATGGAAGAAAAAACTCAATTTCAGCGGTTTTCATTAACCGTTCACCGTGTTATGCCACCAGGAGTTGGTTTTGGCCGTGGTGGTGGCGTGGCTAGAGAATTGAAAAAAATTTATGTGTTTAGTTATGATTTAGAAACTACTGTATATAGCGGCTATCATTAACCGTTCACCGTGTTATACCGCCAGAATTTGGTTTTGGCCGTGGTGGTGGGCGTGGCTAGATTTATGTGTTTAGTTATGTTTTAGAAAACTACAGTATATAGAAGTGGAAAAAGATATGTATTCAAAAACTAGTTAAAGGTAGCAATAGTCATCTATGGGAATCAACAATTCTGCTCCGGCAGGGGTATTTCCGTACCTTCAACCATAGATGGTTTGTTTACTTAACCAGGTAGAGTTGGGCTCAGATATCGGGCCTCAAATTATTCTCAGGTTCAAACTATTCGGGCAACTGGCTTGACTACCGGTGATTGTAATTGCGAAGGCGTAATTCAAGGGCATGTACACACAATCTTGAAATTTTTTTTGAAAATTGTCTGAATTTTAATTTTACACTAAGCAATGTTTGTTTATGAAGCTTCTTACTTGTTAATTTTAAAAGTTACTTAGATGCCTAAGTGTGAGATCATATATAGAGGTTATTCTCCCTAAGTTTGATACATATTTTGAGGTTCTATGTTGTGGTTATTATGGGGTTCTACGTTGTAGAATAAGTCGTAGTCGAAATGATTGCACTTGTAGATCAACATGAACTTATAATGTCTGCATAAGACCGAATTTGACAGTTCGTCACTAGACTAAACATATCTTGTTCTTATGTAGAAGTCTTTGTCACCGGACATATGTGATATTTTGAGCACTAAAATGTTTTCTTATTCAAGTATCTATCAAGATAATCTAAGTAAAAATGGACAACGATGTTTTGCTGCGAATAAATGAAAGTTAGTAACTCTAGAAAACGATGTAAAAAAAAATAAAAAACTTTAGAAAAGATTGGGTCCATGCAATTAGGCCAAAGGAGTGGTCCAGTATGTTGTATACTTGTATTATACGAGATAACAATCTAACAAGAAAAAAATCGTTACATGTACAAAATGAGTTTAAGGTGTTTAGTGGATATGAGAGGGTTTAAATGAATGTGACGATTGGTTGTTTAGATAGTTGACTCGGTGGTAACTCGTAAGAGGATGATAAGGAGAGCGAAGTGGAACAATGACTTTATGGGTGAAACGAAATGTTTGTCTATATAGGTGAAACTATAAAGGGGTATATGGTTAAGCCATTTGAAATATAAGTTTGAAGAGGAAAAGTTTTGATTTTGTGATTTTATCCCACTAAATGAGCAAATTTAAAAGTCATTTATATAAAACTATCGATATGTGAATTAATGAATAAGAACATACTAATTAAATAATTATAATTATATATGGAAACGGGTATAATACTTTGTTTTGGAGTGATATATGGTGGGGTGATTCGAAGCCAAAAGATGATTTCCCTCGATTGTATGCGCTGGAAAAGGATAAATGCATTACAGTGGCTGCCAAGTTTGCGCATGCAAAATTTCTATTTTCATTCCGACGTTTACCGCGAAGTGGAGCTGAAAATGATCAGTGGCTGAATTTTTGAAAGAGGATGTAAGTTTTTACTTAATTCTATGGATGATAGATAGTGTTGGAATTTTAATGGTTAAGACTTCAATGTTGTTGTAAGCAGTGAAAGTTGCTGATTTGAGAGAAAGTTTGTTGATGATAAAAGAATGCCAGTGGTTTCTTCTAAAACTAGATAGATTAAGGAGGTTCCCATCAAAGTTAATATTTTGCTTGATTGGAAGGTGAGATTGGATAGTTTGCCGACTCGTTGGAATTTATCTCGTAGATGTATGGATTTATCTTCTATTTGTTGTCCTTATGTGACCCGGCGGTGGAGTCGTCGACACACCGCTTTTTGATTGTCATGTTTTTAAAGTTAATTTCCAAAAGATTTGTAATTGGCGGAATGTGAGTGTTACGGAGATTTTTTAGTTGATGGTTGGGCGAATTGGATTTGTAACTTAAGGCTTCCTTCTAAGCTCAAGAGTTTATTAGAAGGGGTTTGTTATGGTTTATGGTGGTTCATACGGGCTTTTTGAACACGATTTTCGGTGTGGCTCCTCTTTCAAAGGCGATATCTTTGATGATGTTGTGTTACATTCTTTTTATTAGTGTCGTTATAGATGTAAAGCTTCTTTTAATTGTGTAAATTGGTTAAAAAATCCCTACCTAATTTTTGTAATTTTTAGGTTTTGGTAGTTTTTAATAAAATGCGTTTAAAAATAATAATAATAATTATAATTATATAATCATTTAGTTGGTAGGTTCATACCATTTTTGCATTTTGTAAGATAAAACAAAATGCTTAAAATTTATTGTTTCTAAATTACTTAGTGGTGTAAATTTTTTATTTTATTTTATTTTTAGTGTAAGTATATAAGTACGGTTCAATTTGACCTAGCCAATTAGAACGTCACATTCAACCTATTTGACTTTTAGCATCGTATATAATGAATCACTCATTGACCTATATATATTGAAGACACTATTTGTCCAAGTCAAGATTTCATTAACAAAGCTTATTGAATGTACCAAATCTAATTATTGTATATGAATACTACCCAATCAAACCTCACTTATATATTGAAGCAAAAGTAGGTGAACGACTACATAATACATATGTTATGTTGGTTTTATGGATATAAATTAGTAGACGTGAGTTAGGATCGAACTCGAGACTATGGGATTGCACACTTTACGTATGAGAATTTAAAGTTAATAATTAAATATAAATGTTATATTTATTTTTTAATTAAACGAAATAACTACGGACGTAAGTAATTAATGTAATGGACTAACGGTCGTTAAAGGTATTTGGAAAAGGACTTAATTGCAAAATTTGGAAGATTCCGGAACCCCGTTGAGGTATAGAACCGATCGGCTAGGGGATTAGGAAAACAATCCAAAACTTGTTCACCAAGCTTGCTTGGGTATATAAAAAAAGGTAAGGGGTCTCTGTTTTTGCGACCTATTGTATACACAAGTAAACCTAAAATTGTTTTGTGTGTTTCTTTGCTCTCCAAAACGAGCCGACACCCTATAGGGTCGATCCAAGTCTTTTCCACAAAACCAAGTTATTTGTTTTATAAAAAACTAGCATTACTTTAATTCGGTTTGTAGTGTGTACAAGAACATAGTAATAACACACTATTGTTATTATCTTGGATTGAATTACAAACGGTAGGGGTAATTCATATAATCCTAACTAAATCAAATTAGGGTTCATCCGTTGCTAGTTTGTGGATTTGATTCTTGTTCGGCTAGAATCAACAAAGGTACGCATATTCTTTATGTTAATTAATTATTCGTTAATACATCCTATACGCTTCCGCAATATTACTTTGATGTTTTGTGATTATTTATTTGAATGTCATGTTATTTAATTGCACAGTGGCATCACGAGTCATTGGTTTTTAATGAGTAATTAATTACATAAAGCGTTAATAAAACAAATACTTGTATGTTGTTTGCTATGTTTATCTAGGGTTTATGTTTTATTCATGTTTTGGTCGATTTTTTATTCATGGGGCGTTCCCCTAATTTTTTTTAGATCGACACATGTATAAATTTTAAGGTTTTGAAAATTGTTTGCTAACCTTATTAAAACCTAGAATTAATATTGATTACGTGATTAATTCGGGAATAATTTGTTATGTGTCATGGAATTTTTATATGCGATCTTGTGACTTATGTGTATAATTGTTATGATATCCATGATTATACATGCATGTTAGTCATGGATAAGTTGCTATGATAATTGTTTAATTGTTATGACATATTTATTTACTTATAAATCTTGAATTGGGGAAGACTCCAATTATATATATATTAATGAATCAATTATGTGCAATTTGGTATATCATTAATTATGGGTTTACGCAATCGATTCGTCGATGTATGTGGCTCACTTTCTATCGCTGGAGTGAAAGCCCTAATTAATATATACATTAATTTAACCTATATATTGATTATTAATAGGATTTTATCAAAAAAAGTTGCATGTGGCTACTTGTTTACACGTATAAATTGTTTATTATGTGCGCATTGTTTTTAGTAGGTTATTTTTTATTTGTTACTTGTTTGTTTATTATGTTAGACAGTTTTAAGCAAAGGGTAATTTGAATAGAAAAATAATACGGACTAAACAATAGCGAAATTTGATTTGTTTTAGAAGAGTTAAGTTTTCAATAGTTTAATTGATTGATGATTTTGGTACAAATGGTAGGAAACGGCCACCCATGAGAATGAACTATAAAAGGGGTTTAAAGAAGTGCGCATAGTCACAATGAATGGATGTCTTAGGTTGTGCGTAGCGCGCACTGGTCCTCTGCCCCAGAAGTTCGAGTGGAGCTACTTAGTAAGCCATATAATGTACAAGCTCATCTTAAGGGCGAATTAGTGTTAATTCCATGCGCCACTTCGGTGGTAATTTTCCGAAACACTAAGTGTTTACACTTATGCAAAAGTACGGTATAATGGATGATAATTAATACTAAATTCCTTGATTGGTGAACCCACTACCTCAATCAAAACTTTGATAATTTGATCTTTATGAATTTGTAATAAAAAGTTTTTTATTAAAATGATGCTACAAGATGAATGCATGACATCTTTGTACATATTTGATTTGACCACATAAAATCAAAACTAGTACCCTTTTTTAAATTAAGAATATGCCATCTAATTAAAAGGAACACTTGACGTTGCAATTTATGTCATGAGAGTACTTGGCTAGATTGTGATGGAGAGGTAAATCTCTATGTAAAGTGAGATCTTGCATGGACATATTTGCAGTTCTTTAAGTTAGACACTTAAGTTGAGTAGGAAGTGAGATCTTGGACTCAATGGCATAAGATGGGATAAAAACATGTTTATATTTGCAATAGCGGTGGAAAATATAAATCCCATAATGATCTAGGAGTTGGAAATTGTTTGCCAATTAATGTTCGACAGATTACCTTATTATATGCGTTTGTTGCTAGCAGATCAACTGATGTAATGAACCTATGATAATTTGGATCCTAGTTTTTCGAGAAAATTATATGGTTATATGTCAATATTACCGTTGGGTGTATTTATTTTCTTGAAAAGTGTATTATCGAAAATACTAATACTTGAACTTTTTCTGTAGAAATGGCTCAAAACACCGATAACACTAACACTGCTCTAAATTCTGCGTTCAAAAGTTTTTTTGATCTAGAAAAGTTGACTGGCTCTAAGAATTTCAATGATTGGCACCGCTTTTGAGAATTGTCTCAGAGTTGCTGACGGTTGAAATATCTTTATGAACCTTGCCCTGAACAACCAACTGGTCCTGATGCTACTCAAGCTCAAATTGATGCTTGGCAACTTGAGTATAAGCGTCATAATGATGTGGCTTGTCTTATGTTGGGAACAATGGAATCTGCTCTTCAAAAGCAGTTTGAACATTATTTCTCATTTAATATGCTCAATGAACTTCGGACTATGTTTGAGAAAACCAGTTGCGTCGAGATTTATGACTTGACCGACGCGTTACACAAATTGTAGGCAAGGTGAGGGTAAACCCGTGAGTGCTCATGTAATGGAAATGAAAGGTTACATGGACCAGCTCAAAGCACTTGGCAAAACTTATGATGATGACATGGCGGAATCTGATTAATCGATCCCTTAACAAGGATTTTAATGGTTTTGTCGAAATTTCAATATGCCTGCGTGGGGAAGAACAGTTATGACTACACGCATTGTAATTGACTATGAGAAGGGGTTGCCTCAAAAGGTTCCTTAGCCAGGTACTTGCTATCAGGGGGAAGGATTAATAAGCCAAAACGCGCGTGCGAACAACAAGAAGGGGAAGGGTAAGGGCAAGGTTGACAAAGGCAAACAAGTGATGGCCTATCAACCTCAACCCAAGAAGAACCCTACTCCTAGGAAGGAAAATCCTAAAAAGGATCAAGCATGCCATCACCGTTAAAAGCGCTGGGCATTGGAAGAGAAACTGTGCTCTCTATCTTGATGAATTGGGGGCAAATAAGATGAAGTATGAAGGGTCTACGGGCGCGGTCGTCAGGAATTTATTTGTCATTGAATTATTTACTCTAAATCATAATAATTCCTGGGTATATGATACGGGCTGTGGTATTCACATTTGTAATACATTGCAGGGATTTAGAGTGGAAAGGAAGCTTGCCTATGGGGAGCAATATCTGCACGTGGGAAATGGCGCAATGCAGCGCTGAAGCCGTAGGAACGCTTAGTTTAGTATTGCCTTCGGGTTAGTAATCAAGTATTGAACAATTGTCATTACGCACCTTCTATAATTAGAGGTGTTGTTTCCTTTTCAAGTTTGTTGGATGATGGTTTTACTCATACTATTTCAAGTAATGGAATTGATGTTTCTTTAAATGGTGTATTTTATTTTAAAGCAATTACTGTGAATGGTGTGTTTGAAATTGATATGATTGGAAATGAATCTAACAATAATAATAATTCGATGTTTAGCATTAACAAGAAGATAAAGTCAGACGTGAATTCTTCTTATCTTTGGCATTGTAGACTTGCTCATATAGGCAAGGCTCGCATGCATAAACTGCAACAAGAAGGGCTTTTGCAAAATATCAATGATGAATCATTTGATAAATGTGAGTCATGCATATCTGGGAAGATGACTAAGAAACTTTTTCATAGCAATATGGAGAGGGCTTCCGATCTACTTGGTCTTATTCATACTGATGTGTGTGGACCACTTAGACATGTGTCAAAGAGAGGTGCTAGCTACTTCTTAACCTTTCCTGATGATTTCAGCCGTTATGGTTATGTTTATTTACTTAAGCATAAACATGAGGTGTTTGAAACAATTAAGGTTTTCAAAGTGGGTAGAACTGCAATGGGAAAGAAGATTAAAGCTCTTCGATCCGATAGAGGAGTCGAGTATCTAAGCCAAGAGTTTAAAGATTACTTAGCCGAGAATGGAATTGTCCAGAATCTCACTTCTCCATATACTCCACAACAAAATGGTGTATCTGAGAGAAGAAATCGTACATTGTTGGACATGATACGATCTATGTTTAATCATACCACTCTACCTTTATCCTTTTGGGATTATGCTTTAGAATCTGTCAGATTCTAAATATGGTTCCAACAAGAAGGTTGATAAGACACCATATGAAATATGGCATGGTAAAGCTCCTAACATGTCTTATTTAAAGGTGGGGTTGCGAGGGTATGTTTAAACGTGACTCAGCAGATAAACTCCAACAAAGATTGTAAAGTGTATCTTCAGTAGGATACCCTAAGGAAACTATGGGTTACTACTTTACTATCCAACCGAAAATAAAATAATGTTGCTAGGTATGGAGATTTTCTTGAAAGAGATCTCGTATCTCAAGAATTCAGTGGGAGAGTTTATGATCTCGAAGATGATCAAGAAGATGCATTACCTTCTGAAAATACTAACGTACTTCCGGTAGAACCTGATAGTTGGGTCCTCCACCGAAGTTGAAGGATTCCCGTCAGAGATGTAAGGAATATACGTGCACCTGAACGCCTATGTAACGTAGAGGTGAGGAGGAAACTATGTTAGGAGATCTTGGAGAGCCTACTAGTTATAAAGCCGCCATGGCAAGTCCTCGACAAGGCAAAATGGCAGTTGCAATGAATGGGGAAATGCAATCCATGAGAAAAAATGAAGTCTGGGAAGAGGTTGACTTACCTCAAAAGCCTCGGTAGTTGGGAGTAAGTGGCTCTATAAGATTAAGACGATTATGGATGGCAATGTACACGCCTATAAAGCTCGCCTAGTTGGCGCAAGGTTTTACTCAAACTTATGGCATTGATTACGAGAGACCTTTTCTCCTGTAGGGACATTAGAGCTCATTAGAATTCTCATAGCTATAGCAGGATACTATGACTATGAGATATGGCAAATGGATGTCAAAACCGCCTTCTTAAATGGTCGCTAAGATGAAGACATCTATATGAAGCAACCTGAGGGGTTCGTGAATCCACAATTTCCAAACGTGTATGCACTTCAAAGGTCCATTTATGGAATGAAGCAAGCATCAAGGCAATGGAATAAAAGATTTGATGAAGAAATCAAAAGGTATGGATTTGTTCAAAATCTTGATGAGCCATGTGTATATCACAAAGTTAGTGGGAGTGATGTAATTTTCCTAATTTTTTATGTCGATGACATATTAATTATGGGAAAAGACATTCCAAGCATGCAAAATGTTAAGGCATATCTTGGGAAGTGTTTTTCCATGAAGGATTTAGGAGAAGCTGCATACATTCTGGGAATTAAGATCTACCGAGATAGGTCAAAACGGTTAATTGGTTTAAGTCAAAAGGCCATTGATAAAATATTGAAGAGATTCAATATGCAAAATTCCAAGAAAGGATATTTGCCGATGGAAGTGAAGCATGGCTTATGTAGCGATATGTGTGCTTCAACACCTGCTGAGGTGGCACGCATGCATAAAGTTCCTTATGCTTGGTGTAGGATCTATTATGTATGCCGTGAGATGCACAAGGCCGATGTAGCCGTTCGCCAAAAACATGACCAGCCGATATCAACCGAATCGGTGAACTTCACGATGCTTGTTAAGCATATTCTGAAGTATCTCAAAATACTAAAGATATGTTTTAGTGTATGGTGGAAATCCAGACACAGAGTTGGTGTTTAAGTGTTACCGTGATGCGTGCCGGCAATGTGATAAAGATGATACGAAGTCTCGTGACGGGTTATGTCTTTGTCATCAATGGAGGAGCAGCTGGACCGAAAGAGCAAGAAGCAGAGTACGATTGCGATGTCTGGCAGAAGCGAATACATAGCTGCTTCTGAAGCTGCAATGGAGGTGTTTGATTAGGAAATTCATTTCGTGGCTTGGTGTTATGCCTTCAATTGAATGCTATTGATATGTATTGTGATAATTCTGCCTGCATCATATTTGCCAATGAAACCCGAGTCATGAAAGGCACCAGACATTTTCTAGGGAAGTATCACTATGTTCGGGAACAAGTCCGTGAAGGTGAAATAAATCTATCAAAGTTCACACAGATGATAACTTAGCTGATCTGTTCACTAAGGCTTTAGCTAAAGACAAGCTTGTAGGACTTGCCAATGGAATTGGAATTCGTTTAGCTAAAAGTTTCATGCATAACTTTGATTAGTATTTGGATAAAGGATATTGTAAAACATTTATTATTTTAATGAAATAAAGTTTGATTATGTTTATTTTCATTTATAATATTGTTGTCCTATATTTGCATGTTTAATCCGTGAATAACTAAGTTATTCAAAATGTCCGTTGTCGATTAATGATATGGGAGTATCATTAAACTAAGACAAATATGAGAGATGTGGTAGAATATACTTGAAAGTATATTGATGAGAATGCATATCATTTTAAATGATATTCAATGAATTGAATATAGGACTTATCCCAACTACATAATTTACTTTTGGATATTGTTATAAGTAAATTATGAATAGTTATCCTCAGACTGAGATACCGTGATAAGTGTCATGAATGTAGTGCATTTTCGTGAAGCAACTTAACGCTATACGTAACTGGTAGTCATAAGGGTTGTTTTCAGAAATGTTACAAAGTTTGTGGGTTATTCTTGTAATCAATATAGAATTTGTTCCTTCAAATTACTTGGAGTTTAATACGCGGGCCCTCGTAGGGTTGACAAGATGTTTGTGCGTCGCACCCAAATCTCCCTAAATATGTTTAGATGATTCGCAATCTTGGTCAATCACTTACAAAACGAGAAACGAATAGTTATATAAAGAATGACTTAATTCCATATCTTTATTTAACGCGGGTATTAGAAATAAAAGGATAATAATAATGAGAAATCATTAAAAGGTTTCCAGGAGCCTTGCTCGAGTTGTACTAGAGGCATCGAAGTGTTGCTAGACGCTAACCTATGTGATCACTCTATTAAGATATATCCAAGGGGAGCGTTGGTTTTATGGATATAAATTAGTAGACGGAGTTAGGATCAACTCGAGACTATGGGATTGCACAATTTACGTATGAGAATTTAAAGTTAATAATTAAATATAAATGTTATATTTATTTATTAAACGTAAATAACTAACCGGACGTTAAGTAATTAATGTAATGGACTAACGGTCGTTATAGGTATTTGGAAAAGGACTTAATTACAAAGTTTGGAAGATTCCTAACCCTTGTTGAGGTATAGAACCGATCGGCCTAGGGGATTAGGAAACAATCCAAAACTTGTTCACCAAGCTTGCTTGGGTATATAAACAAGGCTAAGGGGTCTTGTTTTTGCACCTATTGTATACACAAGCTAAACCTAAAATTGTTTTGTGTGTTTCTTTGCTCTCCAAAACCGGTCGACACCCTATAGGGTCGATCCAAGTCTTTTCCACAAAACCAAGTTATTTGTTTTTATAAAAACTAGCATTCTTTAATTCTGCTTAGTACGTTGTACAAGAACATAGTAATAACACACTATTGTTATTATCTTGGATTGAATTACACAACGTAAGGGTAATTCAATAATCCTAACTAAATCAAATTAGGGTTCATCCGCTGCTTAGTTTGTGGATTTGATTCTTGTTCAGCTAGAATCAACAAAGGTACGCATATTCTTTATGTTAATTAATTATTCGTTAATACATCCTATACGCTTCCGCAATATTACTTTGATGTTTTGTGATTATTTATTTGAATGTCATGTTATTTAATTCCAACATGTTATACATGTTGAATGGATAAATTCTTCTAGACAATACGTTTTAGTAATCATATACACAAATTTAGAACCTTAGCGTGTAAGGCAGTAATAGGTTAGTCAGCTCAAGCCCATGCTCAAGTCCACTCATGAGTCTGTAAGGTTCTAGGTTTGTATTTTAGTCACACTATATATATACATGATAAATAAAATGTATAACCTAATTTTATCAACTAACATAATACTACCTAACAACACAATGTCGACTATAATATTTCCTAAAAGCAATTATATGGCTAAAGATAAGTTTATGATTCAATGAAGGACGTTTTGCAATGACCCTAACAATTCATGCTAGATGTGAAACAACCAACGAGCCAACCCTAACGAGACGACCAACAAGCCAACCCTAAATAGGATAGGAACAATGCTACAAATAGAAAACGTAACTTTTGATTTAAAAGTGGAGACAATCTTGACTAATCATATGTCGTAGAAAATCAAAGAGGCAAAAGATTGATCGATGTTAAGCACTAATCATTTAACACCATGTGCTTTAACGTATGAAGTGAGGTTCTATCGATCTATAGTCATTTCACTGTTCCGCAAGATTTCGTGATATGATTAAATTAGTGCCGCAAACTAATTTGAATATGCATAATGCGAATAAAGACATAATATTTTTCATATTTACATGACTTTTTCTAGGGTTATGTCTTTTAAAATCACAAAAGATGGACTATAAACTCATTTTTCAACCACATATATATTGTTAATCCTTAATATACTTATAGTCATTAATTAAGGAATAATGTTTGTTATTGAACATGACTTTATTCCATGGTAGTGTGGACTAACCTAACCTATACGACAATTGTATTATTTAACCCCGTGACTAAATATACTCAAAATTACCCTTACTAATTTCCTTCACTTTTCTTAGTTTATTTTTATGCATGTGAACCGAATAAAAAGCCAATGGAGAATTGAATGGGTCAATTCAAATATTTATAGTAAAACAAGAAGTAGGATTGTATATGATGGGAAATCAAGACTCAAAAGGGTGGCAAAACACAACTCACAAGTTTCAAAGTAAACCCTTTGAAGAAAAAAATGTAATGATTTCTTATTGCCAAAAATCTCTCCTAAGATAGTGGTTACTTCAAAATAGAAGCTTCAACTTAACCTTTTTCTTTTTCTTTCTACTGTTAAAAGGGTTATCATTTATTAGTGCTTAATTATCCTTAAAGATATCATATGATCTACCCTAGCATCTAATCATGTTATTTAGAATGTAGCCTAGATGAAGCAAAACACCAATAACATTTATTGGTGTGTCACCTTAGTACCTTCCAATAATACACCAATGATCCTAAAATACCATTTCTAGCAATAAAATCAATAAATGTTATTGATGCATGTAAGTCTTACAAAACCCCCCACAAAAATACTCACTCACCATGAAAAAAAAAAAAAAAAAAAAAAAAAAAGGACGAATGGCACAGTGATGATGGCCGTGGAGAATGGCATGGAAGCAACCCTGCACTATAGCTAGCCATTGGTGCACCATTGGTTCTCAAATATACGAACGGAGTGTGGTTCGTGATAAAGCACGCGCACTCTTATTAGTGCTAACTATCCTTAAAAATATCATATGACTTTAGCATCTAATCGTGTCATTTATTAGTGCTTAACTAGGGGTGAGCATAACGGACCGCTAACCGGATCAAAACGAGAAACCGCCCAACCGGACCGAATGGAACGGACCGTACTATTTTGGTCCGGCTCTCGGTCCATAATTTACTTTATGTTCGGTCCTCGGTCCGTTTGGTCGGTCCGGTCTTATGTACAATCTACCATTTTGCCTTTTTGGATCGGACCAACCGAATAACCGGACCGGGCCAACCAGAACCGGATCTAACACATTCGGTTCGGTCCTCGGTCCGTGGTTTTGGGCTAAATCAGCCTCGTCGGTCCGGTTTTTTCTCGTCCAGTCCGGTTTGACCGATGCCTCGCTTAACTATCCTTAAATATATCATATGACTCTAGCATCTTTTTTTTTTAACGACAAATTTATTAAAACTAGCAAAAAGCTAGAAAGAGAATTACCAAAAAAGGAGCTAACAATGGATTTTGGATCCAGTTAGTCCAAAAAATGTTCAACTTCCTATATCTATTTGAGAACCAAACATAAGAAAGATCGACTATACTATCGAAAATGTCTTGCTGAATAGGACGCTTGTGACTAAAAATGAAGCCATTGCTTAAACTTCCAGATAGACATCGCCGTGACACCCAAAATATATCGAATAATATGCTTCGCGTGAGGATTAATTCAGAGATCTCTACCCATTCGAAACTAGCATCAAACGAATTAATAACAGGAAATGAGAGATCCACCACACAAAGACTTTATGCCAAATCTCGGCTAACGGGCAATTCCATAAAACATGATCTATGACCTCCGAACTTTAGTTAGAAACAGGACATAGGAGAGAGTTTAATTCAATACCTTTCTTGCTCAGATTCCAACGTGTGGGAAGGTGATCACACAAAGCTCTCCAAATCATAATGTTGACCTTTTTCTGATATAACTAATCCATCTCGTAGGGTATGAACATCTCGTAAAATGTAATTATCGATATGAACATGAGTTTTTTACGTAAAAGAATTGGTTCCTCCGATAATCCATTCCCAAACATCGAGTGATTATTATCCGATAT